>APFE030592332.1:0-143159 GCA_000404065.3 Pinus taeda | reverse complement strand
AACTTGATTTTCCCAGGGTCACTTCAGAGGTGCCTTTGATTCTCCTGAGGCAACGGTATTCTTGACATTTCTATCAAATCATGACACCTGTGAAAAAAGTGAAAGAGGTTTTTATTCTTTGGCATGTTTTGGACAAAAAACTCTCTCAGTTTCCCAAAATGCATCTCTGACTGCTCTGAAACATCATTTAAGTGAAACTTGCGTTGATGTGTGAAACAAGGAATTTTGTCGAAATGAAGCGAAATGAAGGGGATAGGGGGCTTCTAAATTCTTGGGGAAATTTTTGGGAGTGGGGAGGGATGTTAGGAAGTAGGGGAAAGTGGAATCTCAGGGATTGAGTGAGGGGAAGGGGTCCAAAAGGGCAAATCACAGGCCAAACCTAGAAAATTGCCAGGTTGTAGCTAGAAACTAGGGTTTGTGCAAAAATGAGGATTTTTGGGAATTTGAGTGTTGGGAAGTGTATGATATGGTGCTTTAAGGATAGGGGAAGGTGTATGAACATCAGGAAACAAGTTTTTCCATTGATTTGACCATCCAAGAGAAATTGGCTTCAAAACCCTGGGAGAGGGAAATGAACTTGCCAAGGCACAACTGAAGCATGAACAAGACGTAAAATGACTCATTAGACACTGACATGATAATGAAAACCCTATGAATGATGATATAATCAGCTAAATGATGACATAGCCCGCCATTTGGACAACTTTAGAAGGAGTGAAAGCAAACCCTAGACCTAATGCCTAGTGACCAAATTTTGCTTGAAAACTCTTTGAAATGACAAAATTTGACCTTGACACTTCAAAATAACTTTGTAAGAGCACATTTGATCACTGGAGGAAGGCTGTAAAGACTGACACTAACAATATCAACATGTTTGTTTGTGGTGAACCCCAGCACAGAGGTCAGCATGTCTATCAGTAGCTTGCCAACCTCATTGAAATCTTCATAGGAGAAAGGAGGTGGCCCAGAGGGCTGGCAGTCTGCCTTCATGAATTTCCTAGCTATGGCAGCAATGTCTGAATCAGAAAGTCTAGAGCCCTCATCCAGCAAATAGTTCATGGAGAAGGGGTACAGCAACTGGGTCTGTTTGTAGTTGAGCATCTGGTTGGTGGAGTCTGGAGTTATGTAGAAGAGGATGCTCCCAGATGGAGACTTCACAACCCTGAGTTTTTGGTCATAGTTCTCTGCACATAGGTGGATGATTTCAGGGAAAATGTTGACAGAAGGCAGAAAGTAGGTGGGTAGATTAGATTGGCAGACCCCCATACAGGTCATTGCTTTCCAAGTGACTGTTTCTTAATTGGCAATATGTCTGCAAATGGTTTCTCTCTGCCACAAAGTCTGTGATGAGGGCATCACTGTCCACCAATGGTATAGCTTCTAGCTCTCTGTTGGGTGGATTTATAGGCAGAACATCCAGAGCAGTTGGAGTGGCCATTGTCTTGGTCTTGCTGGTGGTTTTACTGTGTTTCAAGCTTGGTGTGAGTTCTGAGGAATGGCCTACTGTTCTCTGTTTGCAGTGAGCAGTTTTGGCAGTTCAAGGAGGCTGTCGCAGGCTTAATCAATCTGTGGGGCACTCTGTTTTGAGGAAGCAGAGTGTTTTTGAGCTGGTTAGCTGGTTATTTGCAGAGGAGTGCTTTAGCAAAGGTGAGGGAAATGTCAGTTGAGTTCTTCTGGCCTGTAGCTGGGCTCTTTAGCTGCTTTTTGTGAAAAATAGGTAGATTTCACCGCGGGTCACGGGTTTCCTTGGGACTTCTTTCGTGCAGGGGTTTTAGAGTTTTCTTAGGTAGATTTTAGGGGTGAATTTCAACAATGTGGGTCCTTAAACTGAGTTGCTTAAGCAGGAAAACATGATTTTATGGAGAACAGTGGACAAGAGGGTGCCTGCGGCAAAATACCTGGTTTTAATGGTGTACGAGGCGTTTTCTCCGGTCGAACTGGCTGAATTGTAGGTGGTTGGGTTGACAATGGAGGCTGCAGTAACTTTGGCGGATTACTTTTTCTTTTCGACCGTTGGAAGTTGAAATTTGCTTGCAGAGGGGCTCCGGCGTTTGTAAAAGAATAATGCAAAATAACGGTTTTTTACGCCTTTTTATGCATTTTTGGCATATTGGCGCCTTTTTGTGATGACGTCATGCTGACGTCATCATGGGCCCAGGTACGGACAAGGTGACGTGGGTGCCCAGGTGGCGACTGACACGGTGGCAGGGTGGACAGGGCAACGTAGAGGGCAGGGGTGACGCGGAGGCATGGTGGCGGCAAAGTGGGGTGACGTCACGCTGACGGGGGCGTGACGTCAGCGTGGGGGGTAGGGCGGTAAGCGGTCTCCCCGGCAGGCCCTTAGGCGGTAAGTGGTTTGGGGGGGGGCAGCGAACAACCCCAGCGCCTGACGCGTGGCGGGGGTACGGCGGCAATACCGCCCATCCCCCAGACGCAAAAGGCCGGGCAGCTTTATTGGAGGATCGACCACCCACCGTAGGATTGGCGGGGCGGATGATCTGACGGTGGGCGGCAATCGTGATGTGCCGCCAATTTAATAACGGGGGACCCGCAAAAAAGATTAAAATATGTTAAATGCATGGGCCGCGGGGTGGGTTTAAAACCTTAGTTTTATGGGTTTTGGGGGTTTCAAATGCGCTTTTATTTAAAAGCTTTTTATTTCAAAAAACTTTATAATAAAGGGTTTAGGGTGGAGGAAAGGGGGAAAAGGGTAAATGAGGGCGGGGAAAGTGATTTTGCCCTTTAACCATAGTTTTTCTCAAACCCATAGTTTTTTAGGAGGATTTAGGGCTAATACTAACCCTTGAGGGGTTAATATTTCCCAAGGAAGGGATATGGCTATAGCAGTTGGGGGAGGGGGAAGTTAGGGAACTAGATCATAGGTTAGTGATTAATATGGTTTGTGAGGTGAATGAAGGGGTGAAACCAAGTTAAAATGAAACTTGACTTTGAAAAAAGGATGTTTTTACACAAGAAATGTGGCTTCTTTTCATGCTTGAACTCCATGGTTTGACCAAGTGGTTTGTGATGTAATGGAGTGGAACTGGAGACCTGAGCAGTTCTCAAGGCCCTTGGGGGTGTTAGTAAGAAATGACTTTTTGGGGGAAACTGGGGAAGTTAGACATGCTTCCAGTGCTTGTCCTCCATTCTTTTTCTTTGATGCCCACACCCTGAGTGGCATGAGTTTTTGCTCTTAATTGGCCAATTGGTGCTGGCTCTCCATTTCTGCAACCTTGCACTACTTACCCATCCTAGTAATCCTAACATTTTTTCTTCATTAAAGTGGGTGCACTTGAAATAGCAGACCCTGATCTTCCTCTTTTCTTTTGACTACCCTCCTATCTAATATCTACCCTTATTTCTTCCAAGGCCCAAGATTAAGCAGTTGGGCACCTTTGTTTCTCTACCTAGCTAGTCATCTGCCAAGCTTAAGCTGTTTGGACAGACTTCTTTCTCTATTCTACAACAGAAAATTGAAACATGGCATGATCCAGATTAGACTATTGGACCATCCATCAAAATTTAATAAACCTGAAGGCATGTACACACCTTGCCTTTCCTTGGAAATATGGGATCTTTGTGTAAGCAAAGCAGAGCATATTTGGCATTTGGATTTGCCAATCATGAAATATGAAACCTATTGGTATAGGTATCCAACAGGGACAACATAATTTCAGTTGGAGTTCAGAGATTCTCTACACACGAGGGATGTATGGTTTATACCAGGATTGAAGAAGAACATGTTCTCTATTTTAGTGTTGGAGGATAGAGGTTATAGAGTTTCATTTATAGATGGCCAAGTTATTTTATGGCATAACAACTCAAGCATAGACTTACCGAGAGTGATTGATGTGTGAGAGGTAGGAATGTACAAATTGATAGGGCATCCATCCCAGGCATTGGTGCAAGACAATATCAGTTTATGTGAGTTATGGCATCCAAGATTTTCTCACATGCATTACATGGCTTTTCTAGCATTGAGGAAGATGGTAACAAGTATTCTAGAGCTCCAGGTAGAGCATGAGGGTGTTTGCAGGGGTTGTGCACTTGGGAAGAATTCCAAGGGCTCTTTTAGGAGTAATGATAGTAGGTCTAAGGGGATTTTGGATCTAATGCATTTTGATGTATGGGGCAAATGAAAATATCACGTTTGGGTGGTTTCCTGTAATATATGGCATTCATTAATAATTTATCCCATAACACATGGATCTACTTCACGAAGGAAAAGGATGAATTCTTTAACAGGTTCCAAGAGTTTAGGGCTCAGGTAGAAAACTTATAAGGGAAGAAGATCCAGGTTTTGAGGTTAGATAATGGATGAGAGTATACTTCTAAGGACTTCAACTATTTATGCAAGGAGGTAGGGATCAAGAAGGAGTTAATAATTCCTTATAACCTTGAGTGGGATGGGGTTGTGGAAAGGGAGAACATATCCATTGTGGAGGTTTCCAGGGTGATGATTCATGATCAGGATTTGCCCATGTTCTTATAGGAAGAGGCATCCATCACGACAGTTTATGTTCAGAACCAGAGTCCTCACTGGATATTGGGGGACAAGACTCCTTAGGAGGCATTCACAAGATTGAAGGAAAAGGTCAGTCATTTGAGGATCTTTGGTTGTTCAATATACATCCACACACCCAAGGAGAAGAGGATGAAGTTAGAACCTTATGGGAAGAAGGTTACTTTTGTAGGATACAGTGAGACATCGAAGGCCTACAAAATCTACATTCCAGGGTGATGTTGGATTAAGGTTAGTCAAGGTGTTACTTTTGACGGGGAAGTAGCCTTTTGGAGGTTTAGAAAGTCTCATATGGAGATTTATAGTGAGGAGTAGGAAGATCCGAAGGATGTGGTTACAAATCCCTCTAGTCTAGTTGTTCATCCTTCAAACTATCAGGAGGAGTCAATAGAGCCAATAGAGCCAGTGGACCCACCTAGAGATGTTGCAGAGACTAGGAAGAGGCTAGCATGGCTTCATGACACTTTGCAGTATGCAAAGAGGCATGCATCTTCCAGTTGTACTTTCAAGGAGAGCAGACACCCATAAAGTTTCTCAAGTTTTATGTTATTCATGATTTGAATCATTGTATGAACTTTCCAATTATGAGGAGGTAGCAGGCTAACAAGTTTGGAAGGATCCCATGATGGAGGAATATTGGTCCATCGTGAAGAATGATGCATGGGAGATTGTTTTGAAACCTAAAGGGAAGTCAATAATGACTCTCAAGTGGATCTATAAGATCAAGCTTGCAATAGATGGTGGCATCAAGAATTACAAAGCAAGGTTTGTGGCGAGAGGATTCTCTTAGAGAGAGGGAGCAGACTATGAGTAGAATTTTGCTCCAATAGCTAGGTACACTTCCATAAAAACCAGTATTTCCCTTACTTTAGTTATGGGTTGGAGACTACATTAGATGGATGTAAAGATCGTATTCCTTGATGGTGTGATTAAGTAGGAAGTGTACATAAAGAAACTTTATGGCTTTGTGATACATGGTGTTTGGTCAATTTAGTGTCCTAAATTGCTCTACATAAATTATCAATTCGGGTATCGTACAATGATGAAGTGTAGTGCACTATATGTGCTAGATGGCCCTTCTTACTTCAGTGTTTTTGAGTTTTATGTTGTTTTTGGATTTTGATCTTTTAATCCCTAATGATTTACAATGTACTTAACAAAAATCTTAAATCTACTTCTGCTAAGAATCCAAAGAAATGAAATGAGGACTAAGAGTGCTTTAAGCCAGATTTGGAAGTAAATTTTAATCAAGAAAATGAAAACAGAGTTTCTATTTCTGCTCATATTATAGTTTCCAAATGACGAACTAAAAGAACTTAAGAGTGAAGTTGCAAGTACTGTCTAATCAGTTACAAAAACAAGGCTTAATGAAATATTAAAACCGAAAGTGAAATTGCAGCTATGTATGATGGAAACAAAACTAAAATGAAATACTGAAATTGAAAATGAGATTACAACTACTGTTTAGTCTATTGCAGAATCAAAACTTAATGAAAAACTGAAAATGAAATTGCAACAAAACTAAATGAGAGACTAAGAATGAAAATGACATTGCAACTAATCTACTATAAAAACTAAATGAAGTGCTTAGTTACTCTGCTTCACAATTTTGGGAGAACAACCTCCTTGTGATAACATTTTGAGGAATTTTGTACTTCATTATTCTAAGAGAAAATAAATACAAAAATGCAGAAAAGACTCATTATATAAATACAAAAATGCTTAAGATGAACCATCAACTAGAAGGGCTTTTTAGAAACATTCACCTACAACATGAGTCACTAAACTAGTAATAAAATGGCAAGATAGTAATGGCATTAATAAGTTTAATTAAAAACCTAAAGACTAATGAAACAACAAATGAAATAAATTACTCTACGCTATTGAACTCAACTTCAAGCTACTGATAAGAAACTGAAAATAAATTAAACAAAAAGAACTATTCTGTACTGAAATAAGCTATTCTAGTTAGTAAGAAAATGGTAAAGACTGCATTATGGACAAGGTTAGCAAATGGTTATAAACATTATGAAAACAACACAGTTAATTTAGAGTTCAACTTTAAAAGTCAAAACAAAATGAAATGTAACCTTAGCTAGTGCAGGGGCCCTCTGCAACTGCTCAAGTTATATGTACTTAATCAACATTCCAACAAATGCTTTCAGGTATCCATGAAACACACAGTCTTCATATTAAAAACAGAGAATGAGTTCTCAAAATTACAGAGCAGTAATCTGAACTTAACACATGAGCAAATTCGAACTGGTTCTGCATTCTTCACATAGGTATTTATAGAGAAATTATACAACTATTTTATGGATAAAATTAAGCTACAGTAAAAAACACGTAGCAGACAGGCACACAAAATTCTCTTCCTCAGTTTCTGGAGACATAAATCTAAGGTGATGGATGTTGGATTCAGTTTGCACAGATGGATGTTGAAGTTTGTGGGTTCAGGAAGTTGTTTTGGATCCCATCACTGTGAAACGTGTACAAAACAGATCATGTTTGCCTTAGGTCTCTATGTTTGACTTCCCCTTTGACCGGAGTCTTCCTTGTCGACCTGGGCTAGGTGAATAGGATACGATCCATGTCATGATGTTTTCCAAGCTGCCCGTGTAGTTATTTTCTCCTTCTGACACCTGGAATCTGTAAAAGCATGGAAGTAGCTGCGGAACAGCCAAATAGCTACAGAATAGGTTGTGTTCCGTAGCTAAAAGACAAAAACTTATTCAAACAACAAACATAAAAGTATAACATGAAAATCACTAAAATGTTCTCCTTAAGGTAATGTATACTAGTTATTGATGATAAGGATGCATTTTTCATGGAAAAACAAAGAAGAATGGATGAGAAAAGTTGCTAAAGAAAGGGCAGTTTTGGGGCTCAACATACCCCCACTGCAAGACTATTGCATGTCCCCATGCAATCAAAATTGTGAACTTCCTCCTCCTATTGCATTTGTTCTGATACTTCAGCCAACACATCCAACTTCCTCTTCTTGCTTTTCTTTTCACCAACTGCCATCTTTGGCTTCCTCATGAGAAATCTGTACTAGAGGTTAATAAGTGCCATGTTCAGCTTCTTATTTTTCCTTTTTAGTTTCCTATTCTTCTTGTGCCATAAACCCAAGTGAAGCATAGTGTTGTCATGAATAACCCTATCCAACTTATTATGTTCCTTTAAGGCTTCATTTTCTCTTTGGATGTGCCTATTTAGAATTTCTAGCTCATAGATCTCCTACTCGAGGGAGCTAGTTAGAGTTTCTTGTGAGGTGGCAGGTTGTTCTGGATTAGATGAAGTTCCTGGGTCTACTGATGTACTCTTTTTCTCTAATGACTCTATGTAGTCATAGATTTGCTATTGTATTGGATCAATGCCAGGAGAGACTCTACTGGGGCTGCCTCCAAAGTCTTGTGGAGGAGAGTTATGTGGACTTAGTTCATATGAAATATTGTCAGGGGACTGAGCTGGAGTTTCTTCATCTAAATCTATAAATTGGGTCTCTTTTTATTTCACCTTCTTCACTTTGCCCTGAAGTCTAGAACTCCTCCTCAAATTTTGGGAGCCTATGATCTCTTCTTCTGTGACCTTTTTCCTCTTTCCTTTCTCCTTATCTTTCTTGATTTGTTCCCTGATTTTGGTTAGTCTTTCAAAAAGCAGTTGTTCGTCCTCTTTAGGTGATGAAGGTTCAGGAATATCCCTGTGGATTTCTTCAACCTTTTCTTTCATTTTTCTCCTCTGCTTAGTCTGCTTTCTGATCTCTGTTAATTTCTCAGAACGTTCTTCTTCATCAATTTTCTGTGCTGAAGTTTCAGGGGTGTTTTGAATAGTGAGATTGGTCTTCTTCCTCCTACTTCTTTTAATATGACTTCCCTCAGACAAATCTGGAGCATCTTGGAAGAAATTCCTTATTAAGAAGTCCTCCCATGTATCCCCTACACTTCTCAAATGAAATTCAACTAAAATCTTCACTAGTCCATGGTGATATAGAGTGGTTTCTATTGACTCAACTTTCTTTTGAACATTAGTTGCCATTTTTCTCAAACTATTCAATAGGAAAAAGGGAATATTAAGGGTTCCATTCTCTAGAAAATTCATTAACATTTGTATATGATATACATACATAGAACCGAACCTCCATTCGCATGTAATAATTTTTTGCAATATTAACAACATGCTTCTCCATTTGTTCTTTAGTGCAGAGATTGGAATCCCTTTTCTAAAAACTGAAGTGTCCATACCTAGATTTTTAAGAATGACTTTTCAATATTCATCATGAAACTCTTTGTTCTTGAACCACCTTTCTCCTAGCCTTGGAAGTTTTGTTGCTTCATGTTATGAAACCAGTTCACAAAAAGATAGAAAAGAGAGATCAACGCCTTAGAATTCAGCCTCTTCGAGGGGGAAACCTCCTTTACATTACACAAATGAACAATTCTTCGATGATACAATGAAGAAGCGTCCTTTCTTATTAGGAGTCTAAGGTCGATTATTAATCAGAGCCTACATAACAATATAATGTAAGGGCACAATAATAACAATAGTGGGCTTCTATGAGGCACAATAGTAATAATATGGGCACTACATGGGTACATCCATATAATAAGGGGGTTGTACTAATAATAATAAGGGGTTACACTAGTAGTATAGGGGCCTAACACTTCAACTATGAAGGACTCAGTAACTGCAAATTTGATGTCACCTATTTCCACTTCCATTCCATCAAATGACCTGGCAAAGGATTTAGTGACTTCCTTATGGTAACCATTGAATTTTTCAATAAAACACAACCAACCAACCTTCTGTAACATTCCCTTCAACTGCGGATAACCCTCCATGTATTTAACCCCTACAGGTTCAGTTCTAACAATAAGCCCCATAACCTCTGTTCTCGGCTACTCTTCAAAATTCCTCTCATTGTCTAAGAAATGGAATGACTGCGTAAAGAGGACTGTGTATACGAAAATGGAGCAACTAGGTATATAGAAACAGAATGACTATGGATATGGAAACGGAATGGCAGAGTATATGGAAGCAGGATGACTGTGAATATAAAATAAAATGACTGTATATACGGAATATATGGAAATGGAGTAGCTATATACGTAAATTGTGTGGAAAACAGAATGGCTGTATGCACAAAGTCCATGAAAACAGAGTGAATGTATGCACAAAGTGGCTGCGTAACTATGAGAGAAAAACTTAGTGTAATAAATGAACAATCAGGGTTTGAAGAGTCGTATACAAATATGCCATGTTGTTAATCTAACCATTAATAGGTGTAGCTAAAGAAGTCTGGTTAAGTACAAGTTCATAGAGTTTAAAACAGAGATCAGTTATGAAGGAATCATTGGACCGTTTGGCATTGAAGACGAAAGGTGTGGCGGAGACATCATAGCAGTCAAATCACATAATGATTAATCAAGGAGACATGTGATCATACATGTTATACAAACTTATGTTTTTGTATTGCTTTTGAAATAAATTTTTGTATTTTACCTTTGGAACCTTACCTTCCGCTTGCTAATATTTTGATGTTTGCTTCCACAGTTGCTTTAGGCATGATTGGTCTTCAAAGTTGTTTTCTCTTCAATTACCTGCATACAAGATTTTATTATGAACTTGCCACTTTGTACTTGGACTGATAATCAAATTGTTGTTGCAGAATTAGATTAGCTGGAGAACAGGATCAGCTACGGCACGGAATCAGCTGCAGAATGTGGAAATAGTTGTAGAATGTAAAATAGAGAGTAAAATATGGCTTATTAATGAATGAAATGGAAATAGTTATGTGAGTGAAAATATGACAAGTTGATAAATGAAAAATGGAGATGAAAGAAATGTTAGAAAAGAAAAATTTATTGGTGAAATATGGCAATGGAGTGAAGTGAAACTGTAAAAGTAAAACAGAGTGAAATGAGATGAGACAATGAATTTTGCAGAATGCATAATGGGCCACCACTTTTCAGAAAAGAAATGGAAAATATAGGGTGTCAAAGTCTTCTGATTTTCACCCTGTATTTTCTATATTAGCATGCCAATCAGTGATTGGTTTTCAACCTTATACAATTTTTTTTTTTTTTTAATTTAAGATAGGAGAAATAAAGACTAAGTTGGTAGAGAAGAAGGATTCTTCTTCACTAACTTCATTTCAGAATTGTTCTGGAAGATCTTGATGAACTCCTCCTTTGAGATTGGTTTTTGATTTATCTTCAATCTATGACCCTTCACAAGAAGAGGAGTTTGACTTTCATCTATTGTTCTAATCCTTACTGCTCCATTACTAAAAACTTTTTCAATCTCATATGGCCCAAGCCAATGAGTTTGAAACTTCCCTTGAAAATATTTAAACTTTGAATCAAATAACAATGCCCATTCTCCCTCTTGAAACCTCTCGTCCTTGATGTATTTGTCATGCCATTTAGCCCTTTGTTGTTGGACTATACCAGTCCTTTGAACTGCCTCTTGTCTGATTTCATCAAGTTCATTTCATTTCTCCAGTCTATGCTTTTGAGCTTCTGATAAATCCATCCCCAATTGGACTGCCATCTTAAAGGTTCTGATTTGGAACTCTATGGGGAATAGGACTTGCTTCCCATAAACAAGTTCATAGGGTGTATTTACCGTTTTGTTCCTCCATGTAGTTCTATAGGCCCATAAGGCTTCAAGAAGCCTTTCTGCCCAATCTCTTCTATGTAGATGCACAGTCTTAGTGAGGATTCCTTCAATCACTTTATTTGTAGACTCCACTTGACCATTTGCTTATGGATGATAGGGAGTGGATTTCCTATGCTTGATCTTGTACTCCTCCATAAGCCTTTCCATCATGTTGGATGTGAATTGAGATCCCTGATCTATCACAATTTCTCTTGGAACACCAAAGCGAGTAAAGATGTCCTCAAAAAGAAAACTAACTACAGATTTTTCGTTAGCAAAAAGTAATGCATTGGCTTCTACCCAATTGGTGACATAATAAGTGCATACCAATATATACTTTCTTTGCTTAGATGGAGGGTTAATTGGTCCAACAAAGTCTAAGGCCCATTTTTCAAAGGGTTCGATAAGCACCTGAGTTTGTGATGACATTTCATTTGAGGGAGCAGGTTTCCCGACCCTTTTGCAGTTGTCGCACCTTTTGACATATTCTTTGGCATCTTTGAAGATGGTTGGCCAATAATATTCCAAAGAAAGGATTTTATAGGCTGTCCTCTTGTCAGCAAAGTGTCCACCTCACAGCTCATCATGACATGCTTTGAGAATATCAGGCATTTCATCTTCCCTAAGACACCTTCTGATCATAATATATGGCCCTGTTTTATACAATTCGTTAGTGATCCATGAATATCTTGCACTTTGTTGAATAATCTTTCTTTTCTCTCTAGGAAACAAATGTGAAGGTAACTTCCCTGTAACCAAGTAATTAGCAACACCTGCAAACCAAGGAGTTTGAGTAGTTAATGCAAAAAGATATTCATTAGGAAACTTATCTTCAACTGGAGAGTCTTCTTTGATATTCTGAATCCTAGACAAGAAATCAACAACTGTGTTTTGTTTTCCACGTCTATCTAGCACAATAATGTTGAATTAATTCAAAAGCAAAAGCCATCTTGTAACTCTGCCATTAGTAATAGTTTTATTCATCAAATATCTAATTGCAGAGTGATCTATATGAACAAAGGTTTCATAGCCTGTTATATAATGTCTGAACTTATTAATTGCATGAACAACAACTAAGAATTATTTTTTTAGTCACAGTATAATTCAACTCAGTGGGAGTCAAATTTTTACTTATATAGTAAATGGCATAAGGAATCAAATCTTTTTGTCCCAATACAGCTCCCAGAGCTGTATCTGAAGCATCTGCAGAAATATGGGAAGGAAGTTTCCAATTTGGTCCTCTTAAAATAGGTGCTTTAGATATTTTTGCTTTCAAGGTTTCATATGCTAGTTGGAAATCAGGATTCTACTTGAATTCACAATCTTTTGTAAGCAATTTGAAGAGTGGAGATGCTATTTTAGTGAAGTTTTCTATAAACCTTCTATAATATCCTGTAAATCCTAGAAAATTTCTAACATCCTTTTGGCAATTTGGAATTGATAACTTAGAGATGACTTCAACTTTAGATTTGTCAACTTTAATCCCTTCTCCCGAAATATGATGTCCTAAAACAATACCTTTTGAAAACATCATAAAACATTTTTCATGGCTTAGTGAAAAGTTTGTTTATTTACATCTTTTAAGGACTTTTTCCAGATTTTCCAAAGCTTCTTCAAATGTGTTTCCATAGACTATAGAATCATTCATATATACCTCCACACAATCATGTATAAGATTAGAAAAAATTCCTAGTACCGCTCTTTGGAATGTTGCAAGTGCATTACATAACCCAAAAGGAAGTACTCAGTAGGAAAAAGTTCCCCATGGACAAGTAAATGTGGTTTTATCCTGATCCTCAGGTGCTACCTGAATTTGATTATAACCACTAAAACCATCCAAGAATGAGAAATACTTCTTACCTGCTAATGTATCTAACACTTGATCTGTAAAGGGCAAAGGAAAGTGATCTTTCATGGTTGCTTTATTCAATTTTTGGTAATCAATGCACACCCTCCATTAACCATTCTTTTTAGGCACAATTACCAAAGGATAAACCCATTAGCTATCTGAAAATAGGTAAATGAAGTTTAAATTGAGTAATTTTTGGAGCTCTTCTTTCACAATTTCCCTAAGATTTGGATTTATTGTTCTCTGAAGTTGTCTGATTGGTCTACTATTTTCCTCAATATAGATATGATGGATACAAGTCTTAGGATCAATACCTTTCATGTCGGTGTACTCCCATGCAAATGCAGAAGAATGTTTTTGTAATGTTTTGGTTAGCTCTTCTTGTTGTAGTTTCTCCAAGTTTTTGTTTATGTTCAATGTCCTACCTGGAAAAATTTCAATTGTACAGCTACCAAACTCTTCCATAGAATAAAGAGGCATCTGCCTAGATGACAAGTATTCAACATTATATTTTTCTTGGAATTGTGCATGATCATATTCTAAAGATGTTTCAAAATTTTCCAATGTGTTCAAAATTTGACTATCTTCACTAATTTCTGATATAGTAAAGAGAAGTTGAATATCATCTTCATCATCAATCCATTCCTTGTCATCTATTTCTGTGATTGCTTTTGTTGGAGGATACAAAGTAAATTTCTTTGTTGAATTACCATCAGAAATATACATGTCACCAAATCTACAACTAATAAAAGCATCAGGTGTGGCCAACCAAGGTCTTCCTAATATGAGTGGGTGTCCTCCTAGATTATTCTTTGGAGTTAAAATCATGAAATCAACAGGATATTCCCAATAATCTAAGGATATTGAAATGTCTTCTAGCACACCATCTGGTTTGATTACTAATCTATCTGCAAGTTGCAGTAAGGTAAGTGTGTAAAGAAGATTAGGAAGTTTAAGCTGCTCCATAGTTTGTCTACTCATAATGTTTATTGCTACCTCTAAGTCAATCAATGTGTTTGGAATTTCAATTCCATTTATATGCGTCTTGACAATTGGACTTCCTGGATCCACATATTTCTGCATGGCAATCTTTCCCATCATGATGTCTACTATATTTCCTACCAGGTGAATTCTTTTTGTTTCTCTTGGTTTTCTTCCTGGTCTTTTAATTCTCAACTCCTTTATTTTCTTGGCTAGAATTGGAATTTCTCTAATGGCTTGTAACAAAGGAATTTTGATACAGATATTCTTCAATTCATCTAGAAAGTCATAATTGGGCAGAAAGATCTATTTTTCTACCCCTCTATCAATTTGTAATCTCTTAGGAAAAGGAGCTGTAGAAGTAGATGTTGGTTGCTCAATGATAGGAGTTGTGTTTATTGATTCTTTTTGTTTTTGTTTTTTAATATTTTGGTTTTGGAGGGATGTTCCCTTAAAATTTTTATTGACTTTTAGAGAATCTTCCTCAGAAGTGTCTTGTTCTTGAATAACTATAGAAGGTTTTTCCTTTTCTAATATCCTACCAGATCTAAGTTGAACATCATCAAGATCTAGAGGAGTAATAATGTAAGTTGGAAATTGTTGTCCTTCTACCATGTAAGCATTCTGAGGGTTTTTATTATTGGGTTTGGTTAATGGTTGGGTAGGTAGCTGATTTGGTTTCTACTAAAATGGCAGCAAGAGTTGAGGATTTTGATTTTGTTGTGGAGGTTGTTGTGGAAATGGTAATGAAAGTTGAGGGTTCTGATTTTGATGTTGTGGTTACTGATTTTGTGGGGGAGCATAAATATGATAGGATGGAGGATATTGATAATATTGAGCAAATCTTCCATAAGGATTTTGTACCCCTTGCGCCCATCGTTGAGATTGATACTGAGATTGAGGTTGAGGCCAAGGTTGCTGCCAAGAATTCCAGTTTGGTGGGGGTTGAAGATACATTGGATTGTTAAATCCTTGATTTTGTGGCCCCTGCCAAGGTCTTCTTGCAACAAAACAAAGAGGTTCTGTAGAATTTGGGACTGTTTCCTCTTGAAAGATAGCCTTAATACCTAGGATTGAGGGACAACCCTTGGCCTCATGACTTTCTGAACAAATCATACAAGTTTCTACAATTTTCACATCTAAAGGGCATTCCCTTAGAGCATGTTTCTTTTTGCATTTTGGACAGAAGATGGCTAAAGAATCAACCTCTGTTTTCTGCTTGTTTTGAATTTTAAGGGTGTCTAGTTGCTCACTAAGGCTCCCTAAAATGTCAGTTTTAAACTCATCAAGCATATTGCCAATTTCTGCCCTACTTACAGATCGAGTTGCAGATTTGTTTGCTCTAACAAGAGAAGGATCTCTCAGCCCTTTACCTGTTTTAGATTTCCCTCTTGAGAGATGAACACATAGTTATGCTATGTCACCCAATGGAAGTTGAGAGATATCTCCCTTCCCCATCATGTTAAGGATATCTATCAACTCATCTCTAATGGCCTTTAACAAAAGAGCTTTCAAAGTTTCTTCATCTAAATTGTTCATTTTTGCTATTTTCACATTATAGTTGAATCTCTCAATAAAATCCTCTAAGTTTTCATCCTCTTTTTGCATCATTTTGAACATCTCATCTTTATGATTGGTAGGCATACAATAATCCAAGTATCTATCCAAAAATGCCTTTTTCATGTCATTCCATGTTCTAATGGATTGAGTGACTAACCCCATGAACCATTTCAAAGCAACCCCTTTTAGTGTTGAAGGGAACAATTTGAATTTTTGAGAGTCTTCTAGATAGTCATAAGTTCTGCACAAGACTTCAAACTCAAACAAAAATGTTTTAGGGTCCTCACTTCTCAACCCATAAAAGTTTGGGAGGACAAATGGTGAGATGTTTTTCATTGTGGTATGTGTTTCCTCATCCACTACAGGGAATCCAAATGAGTTATCTATTTCCCTATTTCCTCTGCCTCTTCCATTATTACCTCTACCTCCTCCATTGTTTCCTCTACCTCTCCCTCTACCCCCTCCAAATAGTGAGAATTCTCCATCTTGTTCTTCTTCTGCCATTATAGTTTCTTCAGAGTCAGTATAGGGTTCAACCTGCAAGGTTATTCCCTCCTCTAGTTCTTCTATTAATGGAATATGGGAGAGAGTTTCCTAATTCTTCAAGTACAATAGGTTCTCCTGTTGAGGTGAAAAAGGTTTTCTCTTCTAGGACTGTTTTAGTAGATGAAGTAGGAGAATCTTCTGATTGAGTTTTTTCCCTTGAATTCCAGGAATCTTATGGCTGGGAGTATGAGTCTGGGATGGAGGTGTGTCTTTTCTAACTCTTGGTGGAGTAGGTGGAGTTGTGGGAATTGAACTTCTGCCCCTAGCTATAAATCTACCCCTAGAGTCTCTTTCTCTATGCAAGTCATTGTTGTTGTTGGTTTTTTGTTTTTTGTTTTGTTTTGTTTTTTTGTTTTGTTTTTGTTTGTTTGTTTGTTTTTTTGTTTGTTTGTTTGTTTCTTTTGTTTTATTTGCTTGTTTGTTTGTGTTTATGTTTGTGTTTGTTTTTGTTTTTTGTTTTTGTTTTTGTTTTGTTTTTTTTTTTAATGAATGTAAGAGATAAGGCTACCTAGTTACACTTCCCCGGCAGCGGCGCTAAAATTTTTGGTCAATTTAGTGTCCTAAATTGCTCTACATAAATTATCAATCCGGGTACCGTAAACTGATGAAGTGTAGTGCACTATATGTGCTAGATGACCCTTCTTACTTCAGTGTTTTTGAGTTTTATGTTGTTTTGGGGTTTTGATCTTTTAATCCTTAATGATTTACAATGTACTTAAACAAAAATCTTAAATCTACTTCTGTTAAGAATCCAAAGAAATGAAATGAGGACTAAGAGTGCTTTAAGCTAGATTTGGAAGTAAAGTTTAATCAAGAAAATGAAAACGGAGTTTCTATTTCTGCTCTTATTATTGTTTCCAAATCACGAACTAAAAGAACTTAAGAGTGAAGTTGCAAGTATTGTCTAATCAGTTACAAAAACAAGGCTTAATGAAATATTAAAACTGAAAGTGAAATTGCAGCTATCTATGATGGAAACAAAACTAAAATGAAATACTGAAACTGAAAATGAGATTACAACTATTGTTTAGTCTATTGCAAAATCAAAACTTAATGAAAAACTGAAAATGAAATTGCAACAAAACTAAATGAGAGACTAAGAATGAAAATGAAATTGCAACTAATCTACTATAAAAACTAAATGAAGTGCTTAGTTACTCTGCTTCACAATTGTGGGAGAACAACCTCCTTGTGATAACATTTTGAGGAATTTTGTACTTCATTATTCTAAGAGAAAATAAATACAAAAATGCAGAAAAGACTCATTACATAAATGAAATATTCAACCACTTAGTTTAAGATGAACCATCAACTAGAAGGGCTTTTTAGAAACATTCACCTACAACATGAGTCACTAAACTAGTAATAAAATGGCAAGACAGTAATGGCACTGATCAGTTTAATTAAAAACCTAAGGACTAATGAAACAACAATGAAATAAATTACTCTACACTACTGAACTCAACTTCAAGCTACTGATAAGAAACTGAAAAGAAATTAAACAAAAAGAACTATTATGTACTGAAATAAGCTATTCTACGTCAGTAAGAAAAATGGTAAAGACTGCATTATGAACAAGGTTAGCAAATGGTTATAAACATTATGAAAAAAGCACAGTGAATTTATATTTCAACTTTAAAAGTCAAAACAAAATGAAATGTAACCTTAGCCAACGCATGGGCCCTCTACAACTGCTCAGGTTATATGTACTTAATCAACATTCCAACAAATGCTTTCAGGTATCCATGAAACACACAACCTTCATATTAAAAACAAAGAATGAGTTCTCAAAATTACAGAGCGGTAATATGAACTTAACACATGAGAAAATTTGAACTGGTTCTGCGTTCTTCACACAGGTATTTATAGAGAAATTATACAACTATTTTATGGAGAAAAATAATCTACAATAAAAAACACGTAGCAGACAGGCACACAAAATTCTATTCCTCGCTTGCTGGAGACATAAATCTAAGGTGATGGCTGTTGGATTCAGTTTGCATAGATGGTTGTTGAAGTCCATTGGTTCAGGAAGTTGTTTTAGATCCCATCACTGTGAAACGTGTACAAAACATAGTCATGTTTGCCTTAGGTCTCTATGTTTGATTTCCCCTTTTACCAGAGTCTTCCTTGTCGACTTGGGCTAGGTGAATAGGATACGATCCATGTCATGATGTTTTCCAATTTGCCCATGTAGTTATTTTCTCCTTATGATACCTGGAACTTGTAAAAGCATGGAAATAGTTGCGGAATAGCCGATTAGCTGCAGAATAGGTTGCGTTCCATAGCTAAAAGACAAAAACTTATTCAAACAACAAACATAAAAGTATAACATGAAAATCACTAAAATGTTCTCCTTAAGGTAATGAATATTGGTTATTGATGATAAGGATGCATTTTTCATGGAAAAACAAAGAAGAAGGGATGAGAAAAGTTGTTAAAGAAAGGGCAGTTTTGGGGCTCAACGCATGGGAAGGAGTATCATGTTTGCAAATTAAAGAAGGATTTGAAGGGACTCAAGTAGGCACCCATGGCATGATATCCCAGGATTGATGGATACTTGATGAGTTTGGGCTTCACCAAGAGTGATGTAGATCCTAACCTTTACTACAAGGTTGTTGATTGTGATATTTTGATCTTGGCATTGTATGTTGATGATGTATTCCTTACTAGGGCAGAGAGGCTCATTGTCGAGTGCAATAGGTAATTGGATTCAAGGTTAAAGATGAAGGATCTTGGCTTGATGCATCATTTCTTGGGATTAGAGGCATGACAGAGGCCAGGTGAAATCTTCCTCAAACAAGGGAAGTACTCAATTAATATCTTGAGGAGATTTAATATGATAAACTACAAGTCAATGGCTACACCTATGGTGAAAAAATTGAAGAAGCGGAATGATTCCGCTCTAGATTCAAATTTTGTAGGTACCGCTATGTACAAGTAGTTGCTTGTATCCTTGATGTATCTGGTTAACACCATGCCAAATATTTGCTTTGCAGTGGGCATCCTGAGCTAATTTATGGCTAAGGCGAGGCATGTACATTGGGTTGCAATGAATCATATGTTGAGGTACATGCATGGTACAATTGGATATTATATGAGATATGTCTCAGGTGGTGAAGTGAGGTTGCAGGGATAGACCGATTCTAACTGGGTCGAGAGTGTAGTGGACAGAGAGAGAATTTCGAGATGCTGCATTAGTTTGGTATCAACTATGATATTCTAGTTTAGTAGGAAGTAAACTTTTGTTGCACTCAATACAACAAAAAAATATATTGCATCCAATGTTGCAAGTTGTGACGCCGTGTGGCTTCAGAACATTCTTGTAGGACCAGTTGACTATTTGAACTTAACACATTGCGATAATCAAATTTGTGTCAAGATTTTGAAGAATTCAATATTTCATGATAGGTTGAAGCACATTAAGATCAAGTATCACTTAATCCAAGACATGGTGCAAAAGGGAGTAGTGACACTCTAGTACATATCCATAGACGAGTAGATTGCTACCATTCTCACCAAGCCTTAGTCTAGGGGAAAGTTTGTATACTTCATAGACAAGATTGGAGTATTTCATAGTATTTCCATTGTAAATAGGGAGTGTTGATGTTTATGTAGTTTTCAACATCGAGTAGACATTCTCCCACATAATACATTCATTTGACTAAGGGGGTGATACCTTCACCCATGGGGTCACGCTGATTTGACTAGGGGTGAACGACCTGAGGCATTCTTTCTTCCATTTGCTCTAGTGTCTAACTCGAGGAGATTGGCCCACAACACTCACATTGTCTACTCCGAGATGGAGTGATATATTTTTTATGGAGCAAATTTGATTTGTTTATTTAATGGGGTTTTTTGCCCACCAATGGAATAAATAATTCTACTCTAATATTGAGTTGTAATGTCGGCTCAATAAGTAAAGGGTTTCTTGTGATGAGGGGATTCTTAATGGGTCTCTACTCAACACTAGAGCTCTATATAAATAGACGAGCATGTGAGGAAAAACTTCCTCAACATAACAAGCTCATTCATATCTTTTTGAGTGGAGGAGTACTTTCAACTAAAGAGAAAAATATTTTATGGGATTCATTCTTTCATTTCTTTTCTTCATCATTCCATCTCTGCTCTTAGTGTTTGTACATGTGAGGGTTTTACTAAGTTCAACCGACGTATAAATGAGAGGAGGGGTCCATTGTCGATGAATGAGTTAACTCGACCTTTAACTCGACAATGTAAGATGGAAAATGGTAAGTATGAAATAGGGAGATATGCAGCTATGATATCTCAATCATGACTTCCTAAGTAGTGCCTGTCCTATACCCCTTTGGCCATTAGGGGAGGTCAGACTGGACTAGGATTGAAAATAAACCCCCCATTTAAGGTGAGGGAACAAGATTACGGTTACGACCCTTCTTTCTTCCAAGTTACACCATAATCCATATCAAAATGACCAAATAAAAACAAGATTAAGAACCCAATTACAAAATGAATAAAGTACCTTTTGATCACAAGCCTACCTTCCAACATGTGCTCTTGGTAAATGGGTGAGGAAACATATGACTGATGCAAGTGGTTGTGATATGAATGGCATGTCATTATCGACTACTAGTGGATCTCAGGGGCTGCCGGCTGGAAGGGATGGAAATTTTCTCCTAGGGGTCGCCCACTTTTGGTGGGTAACATTTGGCTCTAACTGGGACTTGAGATCACCATAGAGTGCATGATCCTTATACTCAAAGGGGGAGTTCATGAGAACTCCGACAATCTCTTGGGACTGGAGACTTGTAACATGCACATTACAATAAAACTATTTTGGAGTATGTGCACTAGGTGTAGGGTATTACCCATGTTTTTCATACGAGTAATAATCCATATAGAATAATAAATATAGATTAAATGCAAATCTAATCTCTATGCAATCTATTCTAGCATGAGAATGTGAGATGCAAAGAAATATGTAATGCACCTACACTATCATGCAATGTTAGTATACAATGTAGGAGCTAAGTCTAATCATACAACAAATGCAACCAACATATCACTAAATCAATATTATACCCCTTCCCCCTATGATTAGTAATGAGACAATACAAGACATCATCGTGGTCATTCACACTAGACTTAACCACAAGATCACAAGGGTGGGAGGTGGGAATACAAGGTTCCCAAAAAATAAGAAAGGGATTCACAAATGCAAGGGAGAAGGGGGGGGGGGGGGGGGGGGGGGGGATTTTCCCCATAACATCAAGTCATTCCCTCAAGCTTGAATATAGAGAAGAGAGTGATTAAGCTCAAACATTTCTTCTCAAAAGCCTCCTTAATGATGCAAGCCTCCGTAGTGTCTCTAGGGATACACTCGGAGTGATATAATGAAAGAGATGGCTGGGGTGGAGGATCATCACAACTAGGTTTCTTATTACAAGGATCATATTGCAAAGGGGGGATCAACCTAAGTTTGTTATCTTCAAGGCTCGTGTGCTTGGGAATGAAAGGCAGGTCCAAGGATGGCTCAAATACACTACTTTCTAAGGAACCATCTTCATCAAGGTCCTTACCGTGTTCCTCTTAACATCACCCTCAATATCTTCATCAATGTTTTCATCTTGACGTTCTAGAAATGACCCTTTCTCTTGTTCTTGGTGTTCTTCTTCCTCTTCTTTAGCATAATCATTGAGGCCTTCCTTTTGGAGAGATATTTCCAAGTTTTTACAAGCTTCCTCAATAGTTTGAAAACTTGGACCGTTGTGCTTCAAAAAGTATCCTATGAATATAGAGAAGGAGGGAATTCTTTTGGGCCTGCATGAGTTATCAAGCCAATATCTGTGCCTACATCAGAGGGACATAACAAATAAATCAATGAGAATGTTTTTAGGAACCACATTGATGCTTATATTATACTCGATGAATTTAGCTACATGATCAACGGTTGCAGATGGAGCACCATCAAAATTTGGTAAACCTTTCAAATATTTGCAATCGATTTTATTTGGATATGCGGGAATCCATGCAATATCCAAAGTCATGTATGATATTTCCCAATCCCATGGCACCATTGCTTCTAATCTTGCTTCATAGTCAAATAAGGAGTCACTGGAGTGAATTAAAAAAGGCTCGAAAGATGATTGCTTCACTCTACAATAATTGGATTTGAAGTTCAATGAAGAATAAAGGCTTTGTTCTTCCAATGGAGTTTCCAAATGAGGATCTATATTGTCATTATAGAAATCACCTCTTCAAATGGGGAGAAGCTTAAGTGCTTCAATCTAGGGGAAGTTAGACTCGCTTCCTCCAGGCAACGATGCCAAAAATGTTGCTACAAAATCTAGTAGGCCATGGAGAGGGAACCCCTACAAGGCATAAACTAGACCAAAGGATAGCAATGGGGTAGTGGTCCATCGTCACAAGAGCCCAAACCCCCTGCTCTTTATGAACTTTCATCATTCGAAAGAGTCCTGGCAAGAAAGAGATCACTTATGAGAGATGGTATAAGGTTAATATGAATATGACATCACCAGGATCTCTTCAAGGAAGAAACAATTTAGGTTCAAGGCTCCACTACGAGGCAATTCATTTTATATGATGAGAACTAGGAGAGAGGGCACAAGACAAAAGGTTCGATAAATTTGACTAGTATTGGAGTTTCCCAAAGTCAAGGCTAAGAGAAAAGGTTTCCAATAATGTCTACTAGTAATTCCAAGGCTCAAATATCTGAGAAGGCCCTTAAGTTGAAGCAAGGCAAAACTAGGGTTTCCTTGTCAAGTAAACAACTGGAGAAATAAATTTTATGGATGAAATTGAAGTGGATGCTCATAAAAAGGATAGATTTTTTTGCAAATAATATCCCCTTGATGATTAGGTTATCCAACCACTGAAACTCTACTTGCCTAGGGATTCACACCAACCCCTAGTTTCCTACCTTGGCCTTGAAAGGGTCGATTTAGGAGAGAGAAGATGGATAAAATTAAGATGTGATCACCAACGAAATGGATCAGTCCCTTGTTCCTTGGGATTATGGAGTCCTCAATGTGTTAGATTAGTTAAAGATCTTCTAAGAAGGTTGTTGGGTAATTTAATTGATGGTTAAATTACTTCATTAATTGTCAACCAAGATTCATGTACTTATGAAGTGCATGTGCACAATATATGATAGGAGTTCTATTTTTTATTTTAAAAGATGAAATTGAACTAAATATGAATGAGGTTAGATTAACTCCAAATATTCCTACGCACGTGTTCTTTCCATTAAAAATTCTCTTTTGAAAGCAAATTTCAAGGCGAAATCAATTAAAGATTCTAATTATCAAACTGAATTGAAATTTAATCTATTGCAACATGAATTTAAAGTTACTTTATTTGAACTGAATTGAAATTTACTCTACTGCAACAAGAATAAATAAATATTCTAATTGGACTGAATTGAAAAGTGTATTCGAATTGGAGAATTGAAATTCTACTTCTATTTGCGAGGAATTGAAATATTCTAAATGTTTTTGCAAATTGAAGTTCTACCTGGAAAGAAAAGAAAAGAAAAGAAATAATAATAATAATAATAATAAAATAAAAATAATGAAGTAAATGTAAATCAAACTTCTTCAACAAAATAACAAGCTAAGCAGTAACTTCAAAAGTTATTACTAATGTGCACAATTATATTTTAGGATCGCTCTATCCATCACTCATGAAATCAATGAAATCAATGAAAATACTGAATGAGATGAACTGTGAAAAACAAATGTTTTTGTCTTTTTATGAGCGCTCGACTTGTTCAAAATACTAAGAATTAAACTAGCAATCAATAGACAAAATACTAATAAAATACATTAATGAATTGCAATGAAATAAAGACTATTCGTATAAGGAATTGAAATGAACAAACCAAAAACTAATATAATCTTACAACTCTCTAAGGGGCCCTCCTTTTGAGTGCAAGCACGGAATCGGTTGTCAAACTATTTAGCCATGCATTGGTCACCAAATAACAGAGTATTTATATTAAATACTGAAGTCTTCAACAACAAATGATTGTGAAATTAACCAGAGTAAGTGTCCCCTTTACTTCGCCTCGGGGCCTTTTATAATCCCGCATTAAACAACTATCTTGAGAGTCATAAGCTGAGAGGCAAGTTTCTATTTTGAAAATTAAGAAACAAAAATTGAATTTTGAGTCTTTCTTCTCATGATTTGCTACTAAAAGAGAAAATCATGAGAATATTTTGATTTTACATGTTAACTTCAAATTGTTCCCGTCCAATTCTACACTCTCTTGACATCGATACAAACTGCCTTTGAATCCTGCACATCTTTGGAGTGTTCAAACCAGAGTCGATTTCTCGTTTGACCCTCAGATCTCTTGAACCAAGTGACTTTCCAGATCACTATGATAGGTGGATGTCCATGTGTCAATCATTTTCCATCTACCCATGTCCTTTATTCCTTCTCCAATGTACTGGAACCTGTCTAACCATGGATATAGCTGCAAAATATTCAGTTAGTTGCACAATAAGCGCAATTCAGTAGCTATATGAATGTTTTGATTAAATTTCATAAAGAAACAATAGATATAAATCATGAATGATTGACACCTTTCATAATTTTTGAGCATATTAGAGGTGACTTTTCAACTGGAAATGTAGCAAACTATGATGAAAAAGGATGAAAAGGAAAACAAAAAGGGTTAAAAAAGAAAATTTTGGACTTCAACATTCCCCCACATCGAGGGTTTTTCATGTTCTCATGCATCAAAACTTAAAAAATTTCCCAATATTTTATTCATAATACTATCTATGAATCTTTGATCAAGACATCCAAGCTAGTGCCTTATTGTTTATTCTTAACATTGAATTCTACCCTTGGTTTCTTCATTAAAATCTTACTCTGGAATACTCTGACTTTGTTTCTAATGAACTTGTTGTTAGCCTTGAGTTTCTTTTTCTTCTTACACCAATGGCACAAATGCAAGAGTATGTTATTATTTTGAGTCCTCAAGATTTCATTTTGTACTTTTATTGCCTCATGTTCTTGTTTGAGATGCTTGTTCAATAATTCTAACTCATATATATCTTGCTTTATGGTATCTTCTCTCTAATATTCATTTTTAGGATATCATTAGTCAAAAGAACTTCCTCATTGAAAGCATCTTAATATTCATTTTGGAGAGGGGAATTTACCTTTTGTTGTGCTATTTTCTTTAGTGATTCCACATAATCATAAATTTGTTGTTGAACTAGGTTATGCTCAGTTGTCTTCCTGGTTGGACTTGGAGTTTGATAGAGCAATGATGCTCTAGCTTCTTCACTTATGCTATGCTCTTCCTCCTCGAGGTCAACTATTTATGGTGATTGTATGCTTAAACACTTGAAAATGTGTTTACTCCTTCTCAATTTCACATATGGATCCTCTATCTTTTGGATACTTTTTCTTTTGGCTATTTTCCTTTGTTCCTTGTCCTCTGGTTCCACTTCTTTCTCTTCAGACTATTTGGCACTTATGTTGGCTTTCTTCCTTCTAACATCTTCCTTTTTCATTTTTTTGTCTATTTTTTTCTAAGGATTAACACAAAGGAGTGTCATTTCTAAGGATTAACATAGAGGTACTTCTTATGAGATTTCCATTTTTCCCGCCTTATCAATAGTCAAACCCTCTTCTTCATTAACTAATCCCTGACTCGAGGATATTTCTGAAGGAATTTTAATTTATTGGGCTTTGTTCTGACAATGACACCAATGGTGTAGGAGGATTTTCGATCCTGGATTGTCTCTCTTGACAAGGGTGGCGAAGGCAAATAGAAAGATGATCGAGAAGGTTGAATAGTCTGAGGATGTAAAGCGAGGGTGAAATAGGTCGCTTGCGGCAGTGTTTGATTCACAATTAAAGTCTCCCTTTTGTGTTAATGATTACCATGACCCTTAGATCTAATTTTATAGGATCATAGCATTTAGGAAATTTGGGATATGATGGTAGTATGAGGTTGTAATGGGTATGAGTACATAGGTATAGTGGTAAAGGGGTGTTATAAGGTCTAGGATTTTCCCAATTTTATGTGTATCATGATCATTCAATGAGTTTAGAAATCACACACTCTTAGATGAAAAATAATCTAACATCATATTATATACCTTAGCACATACCTCTTTGATATTTGATATATTTTCCTCTACTGCAAGTTCTGGAAGCTTCTTCCTATATAGATTGACGTGGCTGTAGAAATTGAAAACAACTGTACAATTTAAAATTGGCTACATAATATCTTTGATTCAGTAGCTATTCATTTTTTATTTTTTATTTTTTTACAAATTTGTTACTGGATGGAATGAAATCTTTATTATCGCTGCTCCTTGAAGAAAATTCGGCCTCAAAAGTGTTGCTTTAGACCTAAAAATTTATTAGGAAAATAGGGGTAACAAGAAAATGGGGAACAAGGGATGTGAAAATCTAAACCGCTAAGAATCCTTGGTTTTCAGTCACTATTTTCTGTATAGACATGCCAACAATGTTGGTTTTCATGTCTATACTTATTATTATTATTATTATTTTGAGAAAAGAAAAATACAATTGGGTTGTAGGATGAGGAGAAGGATCTCCTTTCTCAACCAACTTGAAATCAAAACTATCTTGGAAATATTTGACAAATTCTTATCTTGTTAATGGTTTATGATGTATCCTTAATCTATGACCATTAACAAGGAAGGTAACTTTTTCATCATCAATGTTTTTTATTCTAACTACTCCATTATCAAAGAAATATATCTCATAAGGACCAAGCTAGTGAGTCTAAAATTTTCCTTGAAAATATTTGAATTTAGAGTAAAAAAGAAGAGCCCAATCATGTGGATTGAACCTTTTAGATTTGATGAACTCGTCATGTCATTTTGATCTTTGCTGGTTCTTTGGATAACATCTTGTCGAATCTCATTTATCTCATTCAATTGTACTAAACTTTGTTTTTTAGCTTCAGGTAGATCAAGAACCAATTTTGTTGTTGTCCTAAAGGTCTCCACTTGGAACTCAATTGGAAGCAAAACTTTCTTTCCATAAACAAGATCATAGGAAGTATGTCTAGTTGTATTTCTCCATGTGGTACTGTATGCCCATAGTGCCTCTAAAATACTTTTTTCCCAATCATTTTGATGCAAATGCACAGTCTTGGTTAGAATTAATTCATGTACTTTACTGGTGGATTCCACTCGCCCATTGGCTTGCGGATGATATGGAGTAGACTTATGATGTTTGATTTTGTATTGCTCCATTATTTTCTACACCAAGTTGGATGTAAATTGAGTACCTTGATCTATCACAATTTCCCTTGGGACACCAAAACGAGTAAAATTATCCTCAAAAAGAAATGTAACTGGAACATTTTCAGCTGTAAATGGTAGTGGTTTAACTTCTACCCATTTTGTTTCGTGCAAACAAGTACATATCTTTTCTATTTAGATGGAGGATTGATTAGACCAACAAAATCTAGAGCCCATTTTTCAAAACGTTCTACAAGTACCCGTGGTTGTAGAGTCATCTCATTCGATGAAATACAATTCCCCATTCTTTGGCAGCTATCACATCTCTTGACATATTCTTTGGCATTCTTGAAAAGAGAAGGTCAATAATATCCCAAAAGAAAGACTTTGTAAGCAGTTCTCCTATCAACAAAGTGTCCTCCACATGGTTCATCATGATAATCTTTCAATATTTCTGGCACCCCATCTTCTCGAACACACCTTTGGATGATTAAGGTAGGTCTAGTTCTGTATAATTCTCCATCTATCCAAGAATAAGGTGCATTGGTTTTGATAACTTTCAACTTCTCTTTGGTTGATAATTGTGGAGGTAATTTTCCTGTAGCCAAATAATTAGCAATATCTACAAACCAATGAGTTTTAGTAGATACTGCAAAAATATTTTCATCAGGAAAATTATCTTTTATAGAAACATTATTATTGTTCTGCATTCTAGAAAGGAAATCAACAATTGTATTTTCTTTTCCTAGTCTGTCAAGAATAGTAATATTGAATTCCTGCAATAACAACAACCATCTTGTGATCCTGCCATTAGTAATTGGTTTTTTCATTAGATATATACTAATAGAATGATTTGTATGAATGAAAGTTTCATAACTAGTGACATAAGGTCGAAACTTGTTAATGGCATGCACAACAGTTAAAAAATCATTTTCCATTACAGTGTAATTTAACTCTGCAGGAGTCAATTTTTTTCTTGTGTAATAAATAACATAAGGAGTTAGATATTTATGTCCCAACACAACTCCTAAAGTTGTATCTGAATCATAAGTTGAAATGTGAAAAGGAAGAGACCTATTAGGTCCCCTTAAAATTGGTGATTCAACGACTTTCTGTTTGAATGTCTCAAATGATTTTTGGTAGTCAGAATTCCAAACAAAATCACAATATTTTGTAAGAAGTTTGAAAAGTGGAGAAGCTGTTTTTGTGAAACTTTCTATGAATCTTCTTAATAACGAGTAAAGCCAAGAAAAATTCTGACGTCTCTTTGACAAGTAGAAATTGAAATTTTAGAAATTACTTCTACCTTAGATGTATCCACCTTAATTCCATCACCTGAAATATGGTGACCTAAAACAATTCCCCCATTAAACATCATAATTTTTTTCTCATGACTAAATGAAATATTTGCTTCTTTACACATAATGAGAACTTTTCCTATTTTTTCAAGAGCTTCTTCAAAAGTATTTCCATAGACAATAAAATCCTCCATGTAAACCTCAACACAATCATGAATTAGATCATAAAATATAGCCAAAAATGCTCTTTGAAATGTTGCAGGTCCATTACATAACTGGAAAGGACCCTATAAGGATATGTACCCCATGGGCATGTAAAGGTTGTTTTGTCTTGATCTTTTGGTGCCAATTGGATTTGGTTATGCCCATTGAAACCATCAAGAAATGAAAAGCATTTATTCCCTGCTAAGATATCTAGTACTACTTGATATATAAAAGATAGTGGAAAGTGATATTTCAAAGTAGTTTTATTCAATTCCCTATAATCAATGCACACTCTCCAATTTCCATTCTTGTTTGGAACAATTACCAAAGGTGATACCCATTGACTACCTGATATCGGATAAATGGAAATTCACATTAAGTAACTTTTGTAATTCCTCCTTAACAATTTCTCTGAGATTAGGATTCATCCTTCTTTGAGGTTTTCTAATTGGTTTATCATTTTCCTGAATATAAATATCATGCATACAATTTTTGGGATCAATTCCCTTCACATCAGTATATTCTCCTGCATAACCATAGGAATGTTTGTGTAGCGTCGTTATAAGATTTCTCTTTTAGAATTATTCTTAGTTATTATTGATGTTTAATGTTTTACATGAAAATATTTTTACTAAAGAATTGCCAAAAAAAATCATAGAATGCAAATCCATTTCATGAGATGATAAATATTCAATATTACACTGTTCTTGAAGACTTTGATCTTTGATCTCAAACTTTTGTGATCCATAATGATTGTTTGAAACGGATTTTCAAATTAATCACATAGATTTATTTGTTGGTCTATGTTTCGAACCCTCTAATGTGGTTCATCCTCACGACCAAGATGAAAAAACCAATCTATCCTTAGGAATAAATAGCAAAAATGCATCATGTTCCAAAACTAGCAGTTAAAAAATATAATATATCTTAATCAACATAAGAACTAGCTATTAAAAATACAATATATTTTAATCGATTTTGGAGTCTTTCTTATGATGATTTGCTACTGAAAGAGGAAATAATGAGAAGATTTTGATTTTACATATTAGCTCCAAAGTCTTCTCATCCAATTCTGCACTCGCTTGATATTGCTATGAACCACCTTCGAACCCCGCACATCATCGGAGTGTTCAAACCAAAGTTGACTTCTGGTTTTACCATCAGATCTCTTGTAGCAAGTGACTTATTAGATCACTATGATAGGTGGATGTCCATGCATTGATCATTTGCCATCTACCTGTGTCCTTTATTCCTTCCCCAACGTACTAGAACATGTATAACCATGGACGTAGCTGCAAAATCTTTAGTTAACTATAGAATGAGTGTAATTCGGTAACTATAGGAATGTTTTGATTATATTTCATAAATAAACAATAGATTGTAAACCATGAGTGATTGATAACTTTTATGATATTTGAGCATAACTGGGGTGGCTTTTCAACTGGAAATGTAACAAACTATGATAAAAAGGAAAACAAAAAGGGTTGTCAAAAAGAAGACAATTTTGGAGCTCAACAGAGGCCGGAATTTTGTTAGGATATTCTGACACATAGGAAATAATTAAGTATAATTTGGCTTGGTGTATAGTTAGGTAAAGTGTGTTTCTTTAGTATGTACTTTTTGTAACTTACAATCTGATGGTCACAATATGTTCTAGACATGAAGTGATTTGATGGTTCATTCTCTCCTTGGTATTACCGGTACTTGATTCATGGCTTAACACCCGATTGATCCATGATCTCCATTTAAAGAGCATGGAGAGTCATTTATCGGGACCGTTTATGAGATAATCTTATGCAAATTTTCTTTCCTTTGCATTAATAATATTGTCTGAAGTGGCCACGTTTGCTCAGGCCGTGCACTGTTTCCCTCTTTGAGGGTTTTAACCACATCAAGAATACAGGTGTACTAATCTGTGATCTATTTGTGAGCGATGTCCTTTGGTGTTCAATCTAAGGTACTTACCTTGTAAATTCCTACATGGTATCAGAGCCATTTGAGGGTTGCATTCGTTGGTGATCCAATTAGAAGTCGGTACAACTGCATCTGACTATCATTTCCTAGATCTACTATTTCTGGTTGCTTTCGATCTGAGATGGTTGCTCTATTGTGTTAGGAGTATCTATTCTAGTGAGGAAACCCTTTCGTTTCACGCGAAAAGGTTTTTGGTAGCCCTGACTATGCTATTTTTCAGATCTGGATGTATATAGTCTTTATTTGCAGTTATAGTTATTTATATCTATATTTATTTCGATTTATAGTCATCTAAATATATATATATATATATATATATATTACCGGATTTGTACTTTTCATTTCTGCGTATGCTCTTTGCCCTGCGACTTTTTGCAATCTGGCAAACTAGAAACAGAAAGAAATGGTTTTTTTCATGCATATGCTCTTTTCCGGCACGCCTTAATGTGATCTCGAAAAATTAGAAACATTGAGAAAAATATTTAGTTTCCGGGGGGGGATAACCCCAAATCTAACTTTCAGCCATAAGACTTGCATACTTTTGGTTGTTTGTTTGGTTTGTGTGGTTGTTTTTTGTTTTGTACGCAAAAATGGGGTGTTTTCAAACAAGCACACATCCTAAAGCTTCGACGAATAAAAAAAAAAACCCTTCCTCCTTTTCAACAATTATTAAATCTTTTAACTAGCTCACTTGTTCTAAAATAAATTTATGAGAATAGAGGTCTTGGGTTAAAGTCTTTATTTTTATTGAATTACTTTTTCAAACAACACATGTATCTTATGCTTTAAAGTACTTTATGTAAAAATGTTTTCACCCATTATAAAAAGTGAGTCACTTATAATTCTAAAGTAACTTTATCTTTTATTTAAGTTACAATTTAGTGGATAGTTCATAAAATATCATTATAAAAGTGACTTTCATTTATTTATAAAAGTGAGTCACATAAAGTATTTTTTTTTATAACAGTGAGCTAATTAGATTAAGTTTGGAAATGAGAGGTTTTTTTTTTTTAATATAACATTATCATCAACTTCCAAACATTCACGTGGTTTCTTGACATCTTAAACAACTTTTATTCAAAAAGCCATAATTTCTTCATCCATAAGCCATTTTGAGAGTTGTTTTTTTTAATCGGCCTAATTTTTCGAGATATTTCCATTGGAACACTTAGTTTTAGCATTTACATCTTTAGTTTATTTTAAACTAGAAATTTCATGCCTAGTTATTTTTGAAAGCACCAACTACTTTCAATGGCTTTCCTACATGGTGGATTTACATAGAAGTAAAGGTCTTTATAGAATAGTCTCAGGCCAAGAGTCTAAACTTAAAGATACAGATCAGTTAGCAAAATTGGAAATTCAGCAAGATCAAGCATGTGGGTTGATAAGGATGTCTATTTCTCTAGACCTTAGATTCCATATCGTAGAAATTGATACCCCCGATGAAGCAATGAAAAAGCTTAATATTGTTTTTGGAATTAGAAATGAAATTAGAGCCCATCATCTCGAAAATGAGTTGCTTACTTTGGACCCCAATAATTTTTATTCCATTGAAGTTTTTTTTTCCAAGTTCAAGACCCTTAGACTTCCCTTGGAAGGTGTTGAGGTTAAGAAGAAAGATGGTAGCCTTATTTATTCTATTCTTACTAAGTTAGGACCAACCTACTATGTGTTTGTTTCCACCTTCCATTCCACTAGAGAAGTCCTTATTTCTCAAGGAAAAGACTACAAGTCCCCCTATTTTGATGCATTTTGTGATTCTTTAATAAGAGAACAAGAAAAAAACTCTTATATCTTGGTCTTCTTAATATTGGAAACTATTCTAAGAAAGCCTTAGCAGCTCAGCAGCAACCAAGTTCAAAGAATCCTAAGAAGCAACATCCTAAAAATAATGGTCCTAAACCAAACAAGGGTCCTAAGAAATTTCAATCTCAAAATGAAAAATAAAATCAACAAAATGATAAGGCAAATAAAAACAAAGGGAATAAGACTGATAGACAATGCAACTTTTGTAATCGTGATGGCCACTTAGAATCCAAATGCTTTAAGAAGATGGAAGCCTTGGAAGCAACCATGAAGAAACATAACATCCACTTGGAGCAGTTTTCAACTTCAACTTCATCTTCAGGAATAACACTTTCTGCATGTGGTTGTCAAGCATCTCGGTTTGGTTATGCACTAAATGTATCTTCTTCTTCTCATTCTCATGAGTGGCTCATGGATTCAGGAACTTCTTATCACATGGCCAAAAACAAAGTCATGTTTTATTCTTTAAATGATTGTAACACCAAAAATATATATGTTGGTGATGATAGATCTCTTAGTGTTGTAGGGATTGGAACTATTCATCTATATAATGGTAAATTTAATGATGTATTATTTGGTCCTACCTTATCTTGCAACCTTCTATCTGGATATCAGATAACTCATCCAAGTGAAGGTAAAATCATTGAATTTTCACCTCATGATGTTGTAATTAAAGACCTAAGAGATCCTAGACAGATTTTAGCTACTGACATTGTTGATGATTCTACAAGGTTGTATAAGTTTGACAACTTTGGGTTATCAACTCTTCCCTCTATTGTTGCTCATAATGATTAAGTGAGCAAACTTTGGGATGAGTGATTTGGTCCCTTAAACTATCGCTCCCTTCAAAATCTATGTAAAGAAAATATGGTGACAGGTTCTCATATGGTATCTTGCAGAGATGGTGTTTGTTCCGAATGTGTACACAGAATACATCATCGGGATAGTTTTGAAAAACGTTCCTCTTGGCATGCCTCAACCCCCTTACAACTTGTGCACAGTGATTTATGTGGTCCACTTCGAGTTGTTTCATTCTATGGTTACAAGTATTTCTTAACTTTAAATGATGATTTATCGAGACGCACTTGTGTATAATCCTTAAAACTCAAGAGTGAAGTCTTTAACATGTTCTTAACCTTTAAGGCCTTTGTTGAGAAATAATTTGGACATTAAATTCTTAAGCTAAGATTTGATAATGGCAGAGAATATGTTAATAAAAAATTCATCAAATTTTGCACTGAGCATGGAATTCAATTGCAACATACTGTTCCATACACTCCACAACAAAATGGTGTAGCTCAAAGGAAGAATCACACCTTAAAGGAAATGGCTAATTGTATGCTTCAATCTAAAGAACTTAGTCTTAATTTTTGGGCAGAAGTAATTAACTCTGAAAATTACATTGTAAATCACATTCCTACTAAGGTTTTAAAGAATATCACTCCAAAAGAAGCATGGAGCTCAATTAAACCAGATGTAAGTCACTTTTGTGTTTTTGGAAGTGAATCATGGGCCCATATTTTCATATGAGAAACATAAAGCCTTAGAACCTAAGAGTGAAAAATGTATTTTTGTTGGATATTCTGAAGATGTCAAAGGATATAGACTTCTTCAACTTAACTCCAAAAATATCATCATTAGAAGAGATGTAAAGTTTGATGAAAATATATCAGCCTACAAGCCTAGTTCGGCAGGTGTACCACCTCTCTTTATCTCTTCTACTTCTAACAATATTCCTTCTTCAGATGATGAAAATGAGGATGACAATCCTACCCCAGATTCTTGGGATCTTCCTTCAACTCCTCATCTTCCAAAATGGGTTAGCGCTACTCGGGATGCAACAGGTGCTCTTGTAGGTGATCCTACAGATCAACGTCATACATGTTCTCACACCTTTGCAGAAGCTTCAAGCCATCCAGATTGGGATGTAGCTACGAATGAAGAATATCATTCATTATTGGAAAATGATACATGGGACCTTGTTCCTCTTCCAAAGGGACAAAAACATGTTAGATGGAAATGGGTTTTGTTAAACACATACATGGCGGAGGCAGAATATGAATGATAAACATTGAGTTGCATCTATTATTCATAATGATACATATATATAGTACATTGGTGTGACCCTTGGGTTCACATTCCAAGTGGTCTCTTGGACTCCGGTGGTTGTTCATATTCCACACCTACCCATAGAGGATCAGGGGTCTAACATTCCCCCCCTTAATCTGAAGGGGTATGTATGAGTCCAAGATGAGAGTTGTAATACAAAATGTGAAAAAATGCATGACAGTATTAGATTGAGTGTGCTCTATGAAATGTTGGTATAAAGGGTGGTTTAAGGGTGACCACCAACACTGGAATGCTTAGTGTAGTTCCCAGAACTCTTCCAAATCTGGCATGAAGCTGGGGTTTTCTGCTATAGGAAATGCTCCTAATGTTTTGAAAAAGGAAAACCTCAACCTTGAAAGGAAGGTCTCAACCTGTGATGGTTTGAGGATGATCACCAACACTAGAATACTTAATGCAATTCCTAGAACTCTTCCAAAACTAGCAAGAAGCTGAAGTCTTCCGTTAGAAGAAGTGTACCCAATTCTTTGAAGAGATGTCCCAACCCTGCATAGATGGTTTAAGGTTGACCACCGACCAAAGGCATGCTCAGTGGCAACTTTGTCGCTGGCTACAACTCTAGATTTGGTATGACAGGTTGGCTCAGGCTCGCTTGATGTGGCTTTGAAACTTGTAGATGACCATCACTTATCCCCCTGTTAGATACAAGGTGAGAAGATTAAGAAAACTCAATTGCAAGACCTTTTAATATTCTAGAACAAATTATGACATACGACTGAAATATATTCTTGGCTATTGAAGTCCATTGCCAAGTAGCGATCCATCCAAGATGAATCGTTGTTCTTGCAGGGGGCTTGGTTTTGAAGCATCTGTGTGAAGAATGAGTACGCTAACCACAATGCTTTCAAGGGTGAAGATCAAAATAATGATCTTTCACATGGCCAACTCTTTCACAATGTTTGCATTTCACAATCTATTGTTGTTGTTGTGGAAGAGGAGAAGAATCTGGAACAGGTGAAGGTGAACTACCATGAAGGAATCCAACACTCTAAAACTGAATGGGCTTTGAGTAATTTGGAATATGAAAGGAAACCTCCTTATCATATCCAAGACCTGTTATGTGCTTGTTGCTGAAAATCTCTTCCCAAGGTCTGATGATGGGCTTGGGAAGTGTATGTTGAATTTTTGCATCTTTTTGCACATCTGCTTCTGAAATGGGTATTGCATCTGCAATTTCTTTTGGTTGATGGGAATCTATCTCAATCCCAAATAAAAGGACTGTTCTGAATAAAAACAAGTTCAGAATGTTGCATTTTCTGTTGTAACTCCACTTGTTGTACGTGCGATTCAAGCTGCAAAAAATATTATTTTCTTGTGCATGTTGTAAACAACTGTGAATATCAGCGAGAAAATCCTTATTGATTTTATTGTATTATCCATAGTAGAGAGTATCAGATTGTTTAGTAACTCTATTACTCCAACAATTGGAACCATTTTTCAAATTCAAGCTCAACAATTAATAAAACAAGTTGCAGAACATACAGAGTGGCCTGTAAATGTGCAAATATTGAGTGATCTTTGTCGTTCCTCTCTGCTAATTTTCTGGAACTAGTATGTAGCTGAGAGCATAGTAAAATGGAAAGTAAATGTTGCAATATTAATTTACTTTTTACCAATAGCTATTCGAACCTTTGACATCCCTATATGGTCTCTGCAGTCTTTTGACACTGTTGTATCTCTCTTTTGTAATGGTGTTGTACAATGGGCAGATTGGAAGATAGAACTTGATAATAAAATGACAGCCAACACAAATCAGTACATATGTAATTATCAGTCCCTAGAATGGCACCTCAGCATCTTCTTCCTAGGAAATGGAAGCACAAGTCCCCTCTTCACCACAGTCGTTATACACTCGTTCAGCCTCTGAGATAGCATGCAGTACGATCAATGCAACTACAACAATAACACAAGGTTGAATGAGACATGTAATGTTCTCTTATGCTGTGATGCACTCTATGGTGGAGACAAATGCAACATGATTGCACGCTTGTTCGACTTCAAACTCAATTCTACAAGACAACAATGACAAAACAGTAGTTCCCCTTAAGATAGTTGGGAGGCATTACTTCATCTGTGGAACTCTTGGTCACTACTCAGGAGGAATGAAGTTTAGCGTCTCCGTTCTTCAGAGCCCCGTGCCAGTAGCCAACTCTACCTCTAATTCACTAAACACTACCACCAGAACTGCTCAAGCCCAAAAAATTCCTTTCACCCTGATTTGACAAAACACATCCCAAAAATGCCAATCAACTAGATATGAGCATAAGGGCATCAAAATTTTGAAAGCAGAAAACTACCCATCTGCGAGATTTGTCGGAGGTGAAGCCCAAACTTGCTCCTCAAAACACAAGAAATTATGATGTCGATGCCCATGCTTTGAAGGGCGAAGTGGCACCCTTCGCTTCTTCGCTAGGCCTCGCAGGGATTTCTAATGCTCAGAATGTCGGCTTTAATGAAACCGATTTTCATAAAAAGGGGCCCATTAAACCGTCAAAACCAGCTAAAAATCTCACCTCAGAACAATCTGCTAAGCCCTTAGAACTTAAAATGACAAAGAAGGATCTGAACCTAGTAAGATTAGAGTCTTCAAGAGTAAACGAAGTCATGGAGAGGAAGGTAAACGTCCTTCTAAAGGTAAAGGTCCTTTACATGCAGCTAAAAATGACACAGTCGACCAAAATTTTGACATCGACAAAAAGCTCCCAAAATTGTCATTGATGAAGTCGAGCTCATTATGGAGCCTGTGGTATGCGAGCGCAACTAGTGTCAAATAAAAATTTGCTTCCACAGACACCAAATTGTCTATTAATTTAACCAAGCGGGCATAGGAAGATTTGCATTCAACATTGTATGGGAGGAGGCGAGGACTGTTATGGCAGAAATTGATGAAAAACAGATTTCGATACAGTATTTAAAGGGTTCAACACAATACAATGACGTGTAATGGTGAATCTTTGAGCGCAAACAAAGGAGCGGTGTGCAGACAACACATAGTGGCTCGGTAAAATAATTAACACTGTCAGTCATCGTAATGAAGTAACACATCCTCCAACGACTTCTAGTATAACAGTTTCAATGCACAATTTTCGAGATTCCAACCAACACCCAATGCATACAAATTTAGAAAGAGTAATGAAACGGTCTCCGAGAGCGCCCAGGTGTAGCAGAGAAACATTAGAATATTTCTATAAATAGAGAAATAACAAAAAAATTCTGGATATGATGCAGAGCTAACAGAATTTGAAAATGCATGGCCTGTGCTCTAATACCATGTTAAACACATACATGGCGGAGGCAGAATATGAATGACAAACATTGAGTTGCATCTATTATTCATAATGATACATATATATAGTACATTGGTGTGACCCTTGGATTCACATTTCAAGTGGTCTCTTGGACTTCGGTGGCTATTCATATTCCACACCTACCCATAAAGGATTAGGTGTCCAACAGATTTACAGTACCAAGTTTGGACCCGATGGAAAAGTTGATAAACTTAAATCTCATCTTGTTGCTAAGGGTTTTTTACAAGTTGAAGGCATTGACTATACTAAAACCTTCTCCCCTATTGCCAAAATGAACTCTATCTGCCTTGCTCTTTCCCTTGATGCCTCTTTCAAATGGGAAGTCCATCAGATGGATGTTAAATTCGCCTTCTTACATTGGGACTTGCATGAAGAAATATATATGGAAAAACCTCATGTCTTTATACAAAAAGACTCTAGCCTTGTATGTTGGCTTAAGAAATCCCTTTATGGTCTCAAGCAAGCCCCTTAGACTTGGTATGCCAAAATGTATAACTTTCTTTTAGATACCAAATTTTTTAGGTGTCATTCTGACAATAATGTCTACACCAAGAAATTGGGTAAGACCCTTATCATTCTTGTTCTTTATGTTGATGATCTTATCCTTACTGCTAGCGATCCCAACCTTATAAACCATGTGAAGTCTATCCTTAAAAATCATTTGGAAATGATAGACTTAGGACACTTGCATTATTTTATTGGTCTTCAAGTCTTGCAATCCAAAGAAGGCATTTCCCTTTCTCAGTCCAAATATGTGTGTGATCTTCTACGCCACTTTCACATGGAAGATTATAAGCCAACACCTTCTCCCTTTCAGTTTGGAGTTAAACTTTCAGTCACTTGTACTTCCCTTGAAGTTGATGCTAGCTTATACTGTCAGCTTGTTGGGAAACATTTGTATCTAACCCATACCGTCCTGAACTTTCCTTTTTTGTTGGACTTGTTGCTCGGTTTAGGCACAAACCACATGAAAATAATTGGAAAGCAACTAAAATTAAACTTCATTATGTTCGAGGTACAATTCATTTTGGGATTCATTACAATGGAGGAGCATCTCCTCTATTGGTTGGTTTGACTGATTCTGATCAGGCTGGTGACCCTGATGATCAGAAGTCTACTGCAGGTTATGTCTTCACTCTTGGTTCTGGACCTATTACATGGGTTTGCCAGAAACAAAGTGCCATTTCTCTTTCTTCAGAAGAAGCAGAGTATCGTGGCACAGTTGAAGCTAGTAAGGAAGCCTTGTGGCTTCGTCAGATCCTGTCAGATTTTGGTTTTCAGCAATAACATCCGACTACATGTTGGTGTGATAATCAAAGTTCCATTCAACTATGCAAAAATCCATTCCAAGGTTAGTGCAACAAACACGTTGAACTACACATGCACTTCATTAGAAAGCTCATTCATGACCATGTTCTTGAAGTGAAATATTGTTCAACAAAGGCTCTCATAGAGGCGAAGTTTACTAAACTTCGATTTATGGTTGGAGTTTAGGAAGTTGTCATTAAGTAGGGTTGGGCTCTAACGCCTCCTTCCTTATCCTATTGTGTCGTCTTTATACATCCTTCAATCCTATCCCAAGTTGTTTTTAAGGGGGGATGTTAGGATATTCTGACATATAGAAAATAATTAAGTATAACTCGATCTAGTGTATAGTTATGTAAAGTGTGTTTCTTTAGTATGGAATTTTTGTAACTTACAATATGACGGTCATGTGATTCGACTATTCATTCTCTCCTTAGTATTACCAATACTTGATCTGTGGCTTAACACCTGATTGGTCGATGGTATCTATTTAAAGAGCATGGAGGGTCATTTGGCTGGGACTGTTTATGAGATAATCTTATGTAAATTTTCTTTCTTTTGCATTAATAATATTGCTTGAAGTGGCAACATTGGCTCAGGTCATCGAATGTTTCCCTATTTGAGGGTATTAACCACGTCAAGAATACCGGTGTACTGACCTGTGATCTGTTTATGAGTGGTGTCCTTTGGTGTTCAATCTAAGGAAATTACCCTGTAAATTCCTACAAATTTCATGGCTTAGCAAGCACAATTCCAACAATTTCCTATGGAATGGAATATGGATTTTTCATGGGAGAGCTAGCAAGAGTTCACCACAAAGTACATCCATTTACACATTATTTATGAGTAATGCATGCAATAGATCATCTAAATTGGCATTCAATAAGTATTCAACAAATTAAGGCACAATTGAAACTACTAGAATCGACAAAATCCCATATATGAGGCATTTGAATACCTAAATTATCCTACAAGCCCCTCTGCCAATTAAAATAATAGGAAAATACTAGTCTCGACCACAAGCTGAACTGGTAGCCTTTGTAAAATAAAATAAACCTCCACATGTGCAAGCTAAAATATTGATGTTATGCTAACAAATGCCTCCTTAGGACTTGCGTTGAGGACCTTGAGTTCCTTTAATTGTTTAGAGCCCATGTGAATTCACCTTTTAGGAATTGACCCCTATATCTTCATCGAAATCATCTTGTGGACCCCAATTTTGGCTTTGGGGTACAAAAGGGTCTCATGGGTCTCCCTGTGATCAATATGTTAGATTATGCTCCAACGTCGAGGGCACTGAAGATGGTTCTAAGCCTTCCATGCCTCAAGGTGTGAGACAAACCTAAAATGAGCCCCAAAGAAACTGCTTGGCCTTGTAGTACTGTTAAGTTGGCTAGGGGCATACTGGTGTAGGTGCATCATCCCATAAATGATATAGGGAAAAGTGCAACAACTTTGTGAGTGATGAAGGTTCCCATGGATACAAATTATTCTCTACAATTGTTCGAAGTCCCATGGTGCTCAACGCCTCACCTGTGGGTGTCAATATGTCCCTTCTGAGGACCTGAACCTCAGTTAAGTTGCCCAGAACTATAAATGGAACCATATGTTAATCACACACAATAACAATGTTTCAGCTTTCAACATTAGGTACATTTAATCATTATTGCATCTAAGTGAGCCAAGATTTAAAGAAATGTGCAAATTAACACTTCATACAAGGCTTTTCTTCCAAAATTAGGGCCTTAGTTACATAATGGTGTTACCTCCCTAGGTATGAATGGTTAATACATGATAGTATTAGGTGTTCTCAAACCCCAGGGGAAGAAACATGTCCCTTTTCCACCCTTCAATTGATAGCTTCCATGTGGATAATGATGGAACAAAGGGGGAAAATATTTCATGGCTAAGTGCCATGGTCAAAGGGACCAACTATGATGGAGTGCCTCTTCATAAATGTATAAATGTGAGGAGGGTGAAATTGTGGATGCATGAGTTACCTCGAACTTTCTTTTCTACCCTCTAAATTCAATTTACTTTTTCTTTATTCTTCTTTGTATTACTAGTAGCTCAAGGAATGAGAGCTTGCTTTGTATAATGTAGTTCATCGCCCATCAGGGGTTGAGACATGCAGGGGTTCCTTGTATTGTATGAGATAGGGCAACATTGGCCCAAGAACTTAGTGATGGACATATGAGTGAGGTACAACTCATCCCTGGATTTTTCCCATGTGCTAATTCTTATGTCCCTACCAGCTTTTTCATTTTGATTTTGCATTATTTGTGATTGTATACTTGACTCTGGATAAAAAACAAATATTATGCTATTTAGATTGATGCAGAGATTAGGATTGCACATCTCTAGGAAGTATAAAAATATATGTGGAATTGATTCCAAGGAAGTCAAGGTGTGTGGGATCTCAGAGAATCAAAAGGTTAGCTTAGAAGGATACATCAAAAAAGTATTTATTATGAGTATTCTAGTGATCAATGTCACTTGAAATTGGGGGATGATTATATCTAGAGAATGAACATCTGATGTAAGAGCCACTACCCAAATGGACATGTCCTATATACAAGTTCTTATGGGGGATCACTCTTATCATATACAGGTAGACATCCAAGACCTTTAATTGTGCCTTCCTACTTAACCACCGAGGAAGATACATTGGAACAAGACTATGAATTTGGTGAATGGAAGATATATCAAAGGGATCTTGGTCCTGAACCTTAGCCTAGGGAATGTGGAATATATATTTTGATTGAACATGCTCTAAAGTTGTGTTAGGAGCAAGTATAGTCTTGATATCACCTTCCAAGTTTTACACATTGTTCTCTCTTAGACTCAAGTTTGATTGCACGAATAATGTGGTTGAATATGAGGCATCAATATTAGGTTTAGACATAGCCTTATGTGAGCAAGTATGCCATTTAAGAGTCACATGGGACTCTAACTCTGTCGTTTCCCAAATCAAGGGACCTTTTAGCACTAAGAATGAAATATGAAAACAATATAAGTGTAGTGAATACCATTCAAGAGTTTGAGGCTTTCTCTATAGGAGTTGTCCCTAGGGAAAGGAATAGCATTGTTGATACTTTTTCTATAGCAGCCTAAAATTCCGAATCGCCTAATAACGAAATCACTAGGATAGGGAAATGCGTGATACAAGCCATTTATCCGCTCGCTATCCCTGACAATGTCAAGCATTGGCCTGTCACCGATGACAACAAAGAGATAATATGTTCCCTTCAAAATAAAATATCTACAAAAGATGAGCTAAATCATGAAGGGAAGTAAATAAAAAATGAAAGGAATTTTGATAGCGACGATAGGAGAAAAGTCAAAGAAGAAAACCACGAGTTATCTGATGTCATAAAGATAAATCTAAGTCCTCAATCTCTCCCTCAAATGGTTAAAATTAGGAAAGGGTAGTCAAAGAACAAAAGTGATGAATTAGAAAGATTGTTGAGAGAATTCAAGGTTGTTTTCGCATGGTACTTCCAAGATCTCAAGGCCTACAACCCTAAGGTCATTCGACACACCATTCCCCTTCATGAAGGAGCCAAACTAGTCAAGCAAAATCTAAGGATAATAAACCCATTTGGCCCCTTTGGTCAAAGAGGAACTTCAAAAAATGGTGGATGCTAGCATAATTTCCCTCGTTAGACATTCCTCATAGATACCAACCCCACAATCACACGAAATAAGACTGGGAACATTAGGATGTGCATATATTTTAGGGATTTGAATCAAGTATGCCTCAAAGAAAATTATCCCTTGCTTAACATGGGGAGCCTCTTGCAATGAATCATCAAATACAAAATGATGTCCTTCATTGATGGATTTTCGAGATATAACCAAGTAGTGAAAGAAGATTAGCTGAAAATTGCATTCACAACCCTTTGGGGATCCTACAAGTATCTAATAATTCTATTTGGGTTGTTGAACGTTGGATCCACTTTCCAAAGAGAAATGGACTTTTCTTTTAGGGATCTCATAGGAAAAATCATAGAAATATATCAGGACGAGATGACAATTGCATCAAAAGAAAGGCATGACTATTGCAAACATATAAGGAAAGTATTCAAAAAATGCAGGTATTACAATATATCATTGAATCCCAAAAAGTATATATTTGGAGTTGATCAAGGAAAATTGCTTGAAAATATTGTTTCAAAGGATGATATTAGCATTGATCGCAAAAGAGTTGGTGCCATCAAAGGGATCTCTTCCTCGAAGGAAAAAAAGGCCCTTAGATCATTCTTTGGAAAGATTAATTTCATAAGGAGGTTTGTCCCAAACTTTGCTTAGATTGTCATACCCATGAAAGGGTTGCTAAAAAGGATGCTCCATATGTTTGCAATGAGAATAAGGACAAATATTTTGAAGAAATCAAGGATAGATTAGCCTTGGCCCTTATTCTAATTAGTCTCGATTACTCGAAAGATTTCATCATTTATTCATTTGCATATGAGGACATGATTGTAAGAATATTGATGCAAAAAAAGGTGACAAAAATGAATGACCAATAACATTCGTGAGTAAGCCCTTGCGGGATGCTGAAACAAGATACACCCTCACTGACAATCATGCTTATGCTTTAGTAAAATCCTTGAAATATTTATTGGCCTATGTAGGATATACTAGGATACATGTTTTTTTCCCTTACCCCACGGTCAAGGATGTGTTCTCTCAAAGTGATTTCTTAGGGTTAAGAGGAAAATAGGTTTCAAAAATCCAGGAATATGATTTATAAATTCGACCTAAGAAAATCATTAAGGGCCAAGGATTAGCTGAGATGTTGACTGAAAACAATGATAAATCTATTCAAATGTAACAACCCTAGTTAAAAATCCATGTGAAAATATATAAGGCCAAGGTGATGGGACATGTATTCCAAGATTAATGGTGGTGAAAACATCCTAGTGGGTGTTCATTCGGTTTATTAAGGCTAAGAAAATTGTCAAAGGCAATGGCAAGGGCATTTGGAAAGGTGAAGAGGCATTTTGGCACATTTATTTATGAAAATAATGGAAATTAGGAGAAAATGAAGGTGAAAGGTCACAAGTGTCATGTGAGGAGGAAATTGAAGGAAAATAATGGAAAATGAAGAAAGTAGAGGCCTCATTAATAAAAAGGCTTCTGAGGATCAATGGGTAAGTTTGGTCAATTCAGTTTTGGAGCTCTCTCTCATTCTTGGACACTTAGAGTTTTATTGGAGCACTCTTAGAGGGTGTGGCATACAAGAAGGCAAAGGAAGAGCAGGAAAGCGCAAGAGGACATCAGGATCAACATCTACAAAAGATTTGGCTTGCAGGTATCGAGTTGCATGTATGTTTTCCTCACTAGTTTTGGCATGCATGACATATGGATGTGGTTTGTTGGTAATGATTTGTCACTGGTATAGAGGATTGCCTAGATTGACATTGGATTTGCCTAGCCTTGCCATTTCCTAGACAACCATGGTGTTGTGGTGTTGGGATGGGGTCCCTCGGGTTAGTTTTAGGGATAAAAACCCAAATTTTGATGTAAATTTTCGTAAAAATATGTAAAGTATCTACAATTTATGGATGCGGAGCACGTAGATATTTAGAGGTCAAATGGGGCTTTAGCCCCTTGATTATGTAAAATCGATTTGGTTTTGAGATCCACCCATGGAAAGTTATAAATAGGTGTGTCTTAGAGAATCTAAGCGATGTGAGGGAGGAGATAATGATGAATGTAATGGGTCAATAGGAGATAGCACATAAGTGAGTCGTAAGGAAGGGAAAGGCTCCGTAGATGAGCGCATGAAGGCCTAAAGAAGAGTCCTCAACTGAGTGTGCATACCCCTACAACTAAGTATGTAGGGTAGTTTTGAGTCTGTAATACCATATTGACTATCGATAAAGAAGAATGTTGGAAAAATTCATGTGTTTATCTGCTTACTCCCGTTATTTATGTTTGTGATAGATGCTGTAATAGAATAAATATCTTTATGAATTATTGATGGATCAATACGCGAATCTGTTGGATAAATATCCTTAACTGAACACAATACATGTTAAGTATTTATGCAAAGCTTATAATATATTATGTTACATTTATTGAATACTTAAGAGCTTCACGGCAATTTCTGATCTAAGGCTAATGTGTGGTGCATGTAAGTAGCCGACTTATCTGCTAAGGGTCCACAAAGGTCGATCATAGACCTTTGCGAAGGTCTAAGGGCCGTTTGAAGTAAGTTATAGTACCAAGCCTTAAGGGGTTAGAGATTTGCTGCATAACAGGACTTCACGCTGATCTCTGGATGCGGAAACTTTGTTTTAGCATCCTCCCATACTACTTCGGGTGAGACTTCAGTCTGTGCTACATGGGTTGATGCTAAAAGGGCCAATAGTGTAGGTTTTGTTTGGCACAACTAAATCTGAATCTAGGTCAGGACCCATTGAGCCAACAAATGGTTCTGTTGCTGGGACCAGAATCTGCATAAGGAGATGTGTGATGTCGCATCACTGGAATCCGACCAAGAAGGAAATTGAGAAGTGGTTGGATAGGAAGATTCACGAATTCACGACACAAGAGAATAGGAATCCGCGCCTATCAAAGGAGAAATGGTTGGATAAATATTTGTACACAAAAATACATGAAATTTTCTTCTGCACCTTCCCGATAGAACTATACGAGTGGATGGCTAAGCTGGCAGATGACCAAGGAAGATGGAGACTTGACGGTCCAATAGTGTGGACTCTAGAGTTAGTGTAGAGATTAGAAGCCTCCGACGATAAGATCGCGTGTTGATCATTGGCTTGATCGGGTTATAGGAGAATTTGTTACAAAATTCGCTGTTGATACTTCAGTTAGCTACAACAAAGCAGAGTGATGCTTCTTCAAGGGACTGTGAGGTAAGTATCTAAGATCTTTGAATACCTGGATTAAGATTCTCTTGTGTGAAAAATAGGTTATTTCGTTGCCTTGATGTTCAGATCTACACGAAGTGGACGAATCTTTAGAAATCGATAGAAAGCAAGCCTTGAATATAGCTCGTTGATTGGGCCTCCCTCGAGTGACGACAAGGGAATGACACAAGCTTCAACACAGAGTGTGGTCCAGCTGATAAGACAGGGTGTTCCGTGAATACATCATCCATCCGCCCCACCTCCACCTTCACCTCCATAACATACACCTTCTCCCACACTACCACCACCGTCACCGCCGTTCAACATGTCGAACTCAATAATGTTGCCGATTTTCAAGGGTATAGGGAGCGAAGATACAAATCAATTATGGTTTGTTGCGAATGCCATGTGGATTGCACAACATATCATTGATGACAACATAAAGAAGGCACATTTAGTTACCGCTCTGCAGGATCACACACTGACATGGTATATTAAGTATTGTACTGATCATCCTTTAGCAACATTAGAAGATACTAAGGATGCTTTAAACAAGGAGTTTAGTAAGCCTAAGTTTGACTCATAGTCAGTCATTGGGTTTAAGGAAATCACGATGAGGGTCAGAGAAATGCCGTGGGAGTTAGATCAAAGGTTGAAATGTGTAATCCACGAAGCTAATATGTAGCTCACAGATGGTCAGCACCGCGAATGGTTTGTAGCCTCGCTTCTGCCCCACCTAAGTATTTCTTTGTCACAACAGAAGATAGGAACTCAGGCAGAAGCCCTCGAAATCATGATGAGATTGCACAAGACACCTATTCAAGATGCAACGATGGGAGTCCAACAGATTCACTCGTAGCTATATAACCTCTGCTTGGAACTATAAAGCTTGAGAAAAGAGGAGTTTAGGCCAGAAGTGCACAAAGAAGTATGGTGCCTCAAGTGTAAGAGCCAGGGGCATGATAAAGACCACTGCCCTGTCTTTAAAAATTATATTTCAAGAGGGGGGCCGATTCCCCTGAGGCAAGAAGCTCCAGCGGGACCAAGTACAAGCTTTGCGTTATGGTGTGCTATTTGCCAGGTGGCTGGAAAACACGTAACAAATAATTGTCATTTGCTGCAAAAGTTCGTTCAAACACCACAACAGTTGTTCTGCAACTTCTGCAAATCAGTGGGTCACAATGAGCGCCACTATTGTAGATATGAACTAATGATGGAAAGGATGCCTACCTGTCAAATGCAAGCATAAACTCGGCCTTCGGATTAGGGGGCTAGGGGAGCGTGCAGAGGATATCAAGGTTGAGGACAAGGAGGATGAAGACCTGGTAGAGGTCACGGTTAGGTTATTTCTTGTAACTGTGGGACACCAGGGCACTACATGCGAGAGTGTCAAAATTAGACACACCCGTCTTGTCAATATTGTACTTAGTTTGACCACACTATAGAAGAATGCCTTGTGCTGATAGCTAAGATGCAGGAGAAGAAGGTGTAGCCTCAAAACCCTACACAAAACTTACAAATGATGAGAGATGAGCCTCGCGAGGAAGATTTGAATGTAAATATTGTGCTAAGAAGCAGAATAACAACAGAGGATGATAAGGGGAAACAACCTAAAGAAGACAGATGGGTTCGCAAGGCCCCAGAAAAGGAAGCAGGGTTTGATCCGGCATGTGGAATGGAAACATTTATGGAGGCCAAGAAAATCTTCGCTAAGGCATCTACGTCAGGAAGTCAAAACAAAGTTCTAGCGACTAGCACGCCTACAGAGGTTGATCTGTCTGTACTCACCATTTTCTTGGAAACCTGCATGAAACTGTTGCGCGATAGCAAGGCTTTAAAGGTACTACAAGAGCTAATAAGCAAATGCATTGGCAAGGAAAACGCTCCAGATGGACACCATGTAGTCAAGAAGATTGGAAAACATAAGGCAAGAATAGGGCGCGAGATGAGGATCATTGCGTAGATAGGAGATTATGAGATGGACAAGGTTATTGTGGGTCTAGGTTTTGACACGAACGTTTTGCCTAAATAGACATGAGAGAGAATGGGGAGACTTGCACTGCAATGGTCTCCGATTCAACTGAGGATGGCGAGCTAGCAGAAGATCATCCCTATGGGATGGTTACATGGAGTAACAATGGATATCGAAGGTGTGAGCGCATTGGTTAATTTTGAAGTAATAGAGATCATTGATGATAGTAATCCATATCCCGCGCTTCTCGGAATCGATTAGGCCATTGATATGAATGGGGTCATCAACTTGAAGAAGCGAACAATGTCGTTTGAAAGGAAATCACTTCGGGTAGTAAGACCATTGGACCCTGCAAAGGGACGACGCTATACTGAACTGGTCCGTGACTATGAAGAGAGTGATGATGACTTGGATCAGATCTACAAAATAACGATGCAAGACCAAGACTAGATTAATCCAACCACAGATGGAAGGATTTCATGGTACAGAAAGTTCATGTACCTCGGATTCAGATGAAGAACTAGAGCATTGGAAGAATATGCTGCATGAAGTATCTACGCTGCGCTGCAATATGATGACTAAATCGCTACATTGTCTGTCATCAGAGGTAAGTAATTTACCCTATTATGATGGTTTAACTGATGTAGATAAATTTTTGGATGACTTTGAAAGAGCAGTCCCTGAGGATCATCGCTTCTAAGAGCCAGATTTGGCACTACGCTCGCACGGTGGTGGAGTGCGCATAAGACAACTTTGATGAATGGCGCGATTATAGGAGAATGATGAGGTTGTGATTTGGTCATCCTAAAATGTGATTAACTGATAAGTATGATGGGAGAAATGATCCGCGTGATCATTTGGCAAAATGGACTAAAGTCTATGGAACAGAGCCGCAGCGAGAGTGGGTGCACTTATTCTGTCATACTTTAGATATAATCCCTATGAATTGGTACCTGGAAATAGAGCTCCGCCATGGCATTGCGAAGTGGGATATATTAAGGGAAGGTTTCTTAACGACCTTCAATTTTGAAGATGGGTTCGAAAGCATCGATGAAGCTCTGCAGGAGGTCAAGGCAACGATCTTCAGAATACTGTCGGATCCCTTAGAGTTGGTTCAACTGGATTGGAGCATCTAGTTGCACCATGCGCTGGAATGCTATAATGTGATTGCTGAGGGGGAGGATGAAGATCCCAGAAATATTAATATCCCAGAGGTGGAAGGTCATCGCGAGGTTGAAGGTCCGCAAATGGAGAACCCGGATATCACCGCACCATTGAAAACTAGGCAGGTAAACATTGGTATTGAGGTAGAGCCAAAATTTGTGAAGATCAAGGACTACTAGGATGATGCCACAATAGATAAAGTTGTTGAGTTACTCTGTGAGTACTAGGATATTTTTCCTACCAAGTTCTCAGACCTGAAAGGCATCATATGTGACTTAGGTGTGATGAAAATTACTTTGAATCCTGACGCGAAGCCTATTAAGCAGTGGCCATATCGCCTTAATCCCAAATACAAGGAAAAGGTTTGCTTGGAGTTGAATAAAATGTTAGAAGCAGGCACTATCGAACTTGTGGAGGAATCTGACTTGGTGAGCCCGATGGTGGTTCAATATAGGAAACAGAAGGGAGGAATAAGGATTTGTGTAGATCTCAGGAAACTTAATGATACCTGCGTCCATGATCCTTTTCTAACACCGTTTACTGATGAGGTATTGGATAACGTTGGGGGTAGGAGGCCTACTCGTTCACTGATGGGTTCTCTGGGTACCATTAGATCAAGATCACGATGGAGGATAGAAGCAAAACAACCTTTACGATGGAATGGGGTTGTTTTCAGTAAATTGTCATGTCGTTTGGACTCAAGAATGTGCCTGCGATATTCTATCGCGTAGTCATTGCGACGTTCAAGGAGTTTATTCACAAATTCTTGGAAGTATGTTTAGATGACTAGACAATGTTTGGGTTAGTAAAGCGCCATGTATCAAGTCTACGCTTAATGTTTGATACGTGCTGAAGATATCAGATCGCGTTGAATTTGAAGAAGTGTTTGTTCTGTGTCCCCTTTGGAATTTTACTGGGCCATGCGGTGTGCAAGTAAGGGCTAATGGTGGACCCTTCCAAGATCACGGTGATGGTGAATTTGGAGGCTCCGAGGAATGTCAAATAGCTACGTGCAACGCTTGGACATATAGGGTATTACAGAAAGTTCATCAAGGCTTATGCTCAGATTACTGCACCTATGGAGAAGTTGTTGAAAAAGGACGCTACATTCTGCTAGGATGAAGGATGTTAGTGCAGTTTGGATGCATTGAAAGAGAAGATGGTCACTGCGCCGATCTTGGTCTTCCCGGATTGGAATAAGGAATTCCATGTGCATGTTGATGCCTCTTGTATTGCGTTGGAAGCAGTGCCAACATAAGCCGGTGAAGGAGAGATGGATCACCTTATAGCCTTCACAAGCAGAAATTTATCAAAAGATGAGAAGAATTACTCAACGATAGAGCGTGAAGTGTTGGCTATGGTGTACACGCTTTAAAAGTTTAGGCACTATCTGTTGGGTAGACATTTCAAGATGTACATAGACCATTCTGCCTTGAAGTACCTAGTCAATAAGCCTGTGTTGGGGGGGAAGATATGCAGATGGTTGTTGCTATTTCAAGAATATGACTTTGAGATAATTGTGAAGCTAGGAAGGTTGAATGCAGGACCTGACCATCTATCACAGATTGAAATGGCAGAAGATCCTACTAATTTGGAGGAAGGATTGCCCGACATGCAGCTCTTCACAGTGCACATAATGGATAATCATTTTGCAGATATTATCCACTTTTTGAATAAAGGGATGGCTCCAGAAGGATACACCAGTGAGCAAAAGAAAGAGTTAGTAGTATGAGCGACAGACTTCTCAGTAATTGCAGGACATTTATATAAGATGGGTGCGGACAAGATAATGCGATGATATGTGCCATATTTTGAACGAAATAGCATCCTCGTTGAAGCTCATGGAGGAGTTGCGGGAGGACTTTATGCAGGAAAAAACGACAACGCGGAAGATTTTGTGCACGGTACTGTGGTGGCCTATGCTGCATAAAGATTCGAAAGCATATTGTAGGGCATACGATGCATGTCAACGAATGGGTAAACCATCGCAAAGGGATGAGTTTCCACTGAATCCTCAAGTATCATTGCAACAATTTGAAAAATGGGAAATTTATTTCATTGGACCAATTCAGCCTCCAGGAAAAAAGACAGGTGCACCCTATATCATCACCGTGACGGAGTATCTGACCAGATGGGCAAAGGCACAACCTATGAAGGATTGTATAGAGGCTACGACAACAAAGTTCTTGTTTGAGTATGTGTTAACTAGATTTGGCTGCCCAAAAATATTGATGAGTGATCGGGGTACGCACTTCCGAAATGAAATGATCAGCGCGCTGACTAACGAGTTCGAGGTTTATCATTAAAGGAGCACACCGTATCATTCTCAAGCTAATGGGATAGTTGAGGCCTTCAATAAAATCTTGGAGAATGTATTGACAAATATTTGCAACGCGTAGTGAAACGACTGGGACGTGCATGTACCTGCAATGTTATGGGCGTACAAGACTACTTGCAAGAAGCTGACATGACATACGCCTTTTTTCTTGGTCTATGGCGTAGAAGTTGTAATTCCTATGGAATATATCGTACCTAGTCTCCACATAAAAACTTTCACAGGGATGGCGGATTGCGGAGCCTTGGAAGAGTGGCTCACGTAGCTAATGGAACTTGGAGAAGACAAATTCTTGGCTAGATTCCATCAACAAGTACAAAAGGAGCGCGAAAAAGCATGGCAAGATTGACACATCAAGTTGCGCATGTTCAAGTTGAATGATTTGGTCTTATTTTATGATAGCAAGTTCACTAAGTTTCCAGGGAAGTTTCATGTGCACTGGCTTGGGCCATATGTTATCAAAGAGATTACAGATGGAGGCACAGTTCAGCTCGCAAAGTTGAATGGAGAACCTTTTCCGGGAAGGGTGAATGGCAGCCGATTGAAGCCATATACAGGAGACCCGGCTCAATGGCTATATGGTTGTAGGACACTCTTAGTGCTCCGGGCAGTTGTAAGGGAGCGTAGGACTATAAACTACCCTTCCATGGTTGGAGGACTATGCGGCGGATTCGCTGCATAGAAACTGGTGATGGTGTAGTGTCAGACACTGCGGGCAGGTAGCTACACTATGGATGGAGGTGTCGCACAACACAACAGGAAAGTGACCATTGACGACCTGACGGCCAGAAGACGAGTAGAAAGAGAGGGCTGGTAGCATTTAAAGCTAAGATCTGTGAATATTTGCCACCAATACAACATTGATGATCAGATTTTGGAGGGAATAGTTGGATTTGACTCCAAAAACCCTTATAAAGTACGTCTGGCAATCCAAACATGAACACTTTGCACACTTGGAGCTTCCTCTGAAATTCGTTGTATGTTGATGAAATGAGCCTTTTCGATAGAGTTCTTCGCCCACACAAATGTGTCCATTGAAGACTGTGAACTATTTATAGAGAAGATGAGTATGGACACAACAACATGTGATGCCCCAGGCCCTGAAATATCTAGTGCTGAAGCTACGCCTGCAATTCCCATGGCACCGAGGACGACACAATCCATGGCTGAAGAAAAGCTGAAGAATCTGGTATAGACACGCGCTTCCCTGAGGGGGCATACATCGACCCCAATGCAGAAAAAGTGCAAACAGTTGGCCAAGGGCAAAGAAAAGGTTATTGACCTGGAAGCAGAAGACAACCAAGGAGCTGAGGATGTAGAGGATGAAGGAGAAGAGCCCATCAGAAAGCTCCCTCAGTATGTCCCTTTGAGGAAGGTTAAGGTAAAAATTCCCAAAGACCTTGATTCTGACAAATTCGTCATTTCCACACCCCTGCTACCTGAGCAGGTGCCGCTTGAAGGATCGCGGCTCACTCGCATCCTGCTACTGAAGATGTAGGATTGGGATTTAGCGGATCTCATTAAGTTTCCACACTTATCAACAGATACCTTCATGAAGCGCATAGTCTACGAAGACACGGGTGTGACAGCGTTGGAAACAGAAGAATGGGCCTGAGTTGTGGAGCTATCCGGGCTGCTCAACTTACTTTGGGTACCATACTACCTCCGCACCACAATTAACACAACATGCATTTGCCAGTTGCTCACGCTGGTACGTGATGGGTATTTATGGCTAGGTGAGCCTATCTCCATCACAAATAGTTTATTCATAGGCTTACGTAGTTGCCACATGATGGGTTGAATCCGACCAAGGTGTTTGGCAAAAAAACAAGAGAGAGGGGCGTGGCAGAGCACATGAAAACCACTTATAAACTAGTGAAGAAAGTACGAGGATACTCCATCGTGTGCATATCTGACCCTGCAGTTCAGCTAGCTACGCAGATATTGGTAGGCAAGATAATGAGGAGGTGTCGCACGGATGAAGTTCCAGCCCCTTCCATTTCTCTAGCATCCCAATGTGCAGAAGGTGTCCTCTTCAACTGGTCCAAGTAACTTTGCCAAGAGTTTCTCGCAAATTTCCGCGAAGTGTAGGATGAGACCAAGCTGTTCTATTACGCTTGTTTGTTGCTATCTATTGTTCTGGTTGCATGGGAGCTGCCGGAGGACAACCAGTTTCCTCTGTTGGAAAAAGGGTTGCTAGAGGCAGCACAGTTCGCCTCCCTATGGGCTACGAAGAACCCCGCACGGGACATAGAAACAAAGATCTTTTGGGTCTTGATGGAAATGAGTTTCCACATGGCCATCCATTGGCGACTAAGGTTGTCCCCAACCTTGTACAAGCAGATGTCTGCCTATGCCACATTTAAAGCTGACTGTCATAGAGTTTATATCCAGGCCCGAAAGGATCCCGCATAGAAATGGTATGACCTACCCTATTTTGTGTCGGATTCCAATGTGGAGCAAGTAGTGTTGCACTGGACAGCCGAGTGGTGTGCCGCTTCTAATTTGGTTGTCGGGCCGAGCATCGGTGCAGAGAGTGTGACCGCGAGGAAACGAAAGGAAGTGGCCAAGAAGGCCACGCAGAACTTGGCTGCACAAAAGGATAAAGATGCTGCCAAAAAAGCACGGGTCGAAGAGGAACGCGTTGCCAAGGAAAAGGCAGAACACAAGCAATGCAAGGCCCAAAAAAGTGACAAATAACCTTCAACAACAACAAAGACGAAAATAGGACAAGATGGCGAGGCAGGGCAACGCACCTCCTCTGTGAATAAAAAGAGAGAATTGGAACAGCAAGGAGGATCGAGGAAGAAGCAGAAGGCGCAGAAAACACTGGCTGATCCTTTCATGATTACAGAAAGCGACCTAGACTCAATTGGTGATAAAGTACGGGATGTTGCCATGGAAGTGATGAAACAATTGGAACAACAATACATTCAATCCTTGGGGAGAGTGCAGATAGGTGTTCGAGAGCTAGAACTCTAAACAACCAAGCTCCAAGCAGATGTCAGTAAAGTAAGTGGAGTAGCGAGCAGTTCACTGCTAGAACAAACTACTGGTGTAGAGCTAGTTTTGTGGCCAACGATAGACGTACATGTTTTTCCTTTACCTATAGGTTCAATACGCACCAAGACCATAGAGTAGCGCACCCAACTTGACCGCATACCAAAGATGGGCCTGGACCTTCCTGCGATGCCATTAGAGACATTGCATGAGTTACTACACAGAATTTCGAGAGAGCTTCGCCTTCGGGAATAACAAGCACTTAGTGCTGTTAACGAGATAAAGGTGCAAAACCGATAGCAGTTCACCAAAAAGACATAGCTTTTGGAAGAAAAGGAGGCACTCCAGGCGCACAACTCACGACTAGAGTCAGTGCTCGCCGAGACCTGCAGAACCGTTCCGAAACTCCATATTCTAGAGGATGCATAGGCAGAGACAAAGATTTGAAAATTGGCTGTTGTTGTGCGTGAAGCATAGGCCAAGGTTAGTCGAGTTCAATTCGAACTCAATATGAAGATAACCGAGCTACAATTGAAGGAGTAGCCATCAACTCTGTCGGCAGTCTGGGAGCAACGTGGAGACGTGATCAAGGAGGGATTGGCCACTCTGGATGCCACCATTATAGAGTGCACAACATTATTCGAGCAGGCGATGGAACTGGTAACTATTCTGCAGGAAGACCCAACCTTGCAGAAGCAATATGAGGAAGTCAGTGCAATGGTGTGCTCTATTGCTCTAGCACAATGCCTAGCCAAATTGCAGGAAGGGAAGTAGCTCGTTGCACAGGTTGAGGCAACATAAAAGAAGGAGGCCTTGCTTAAGTCTCGATTGGAGCCCTGGTTAGATGCAATCTACCAGGTCGTGAACAACATTCAGGAGAAGCTGATGGGCTTGCAGCAAGCACATCAAAAGGTCAAGCTAGCCAGAGAAGGACCAACTACAGGACAACTCGTCAAAGAGATTAAGTAGGCAGCTATGCAGAGCACTACCAAGGTGGCTGTTGTACAGGTGGAATTGGGGGATCTTCACAACAAGATCACCACCCAGCCGAGTTACTTGAGGGCAAGTCACGATCTTTGTGTTGGGGGCCTGTTGGGATGGGGTCCCCCGGGTTAGTTTAGGGGATTAAAAACCCAAATTTTGATGTAAATTTTGGTAAAAATATGTAAAGTCTCTGCAATTTATGGACGCGGAGCGTGTAGATAGTTAGAGTTAAAAAGGGACTTTAGCCCCTTGATTATGTAAAATCGAGTCGGTTTTGAGATCCTCCCATGGTCTGGGGACCATGGGATTGTATGTATAAAGCTATAAATAGGCGTGTCTTAGAGACTCTAAGCGATGTGAGGGAGGAGATAGTGATGAATGTAATGGTTCAATAGGATATACATCAAAAGTGATTCGTAGAGAAGGGAAAAGCTTCGCAACTGAGTGCGTGGAGGCCTAGAGAAGAATCAACAATTGAGTGTGCAGACCCATGCAGCTAAGTGTGCAGGGTAGTTTTGAGTCTATAATACCATATTGAATATCAATAAAGAAGACTGTTGGAGAAATTCATGTGTTTATCTACTTACTCTCGTTATTTATGTTTGCAATATATGCTGTAATAGAATAATTATCTTTATGAATTATTGATGGATCAATATGCGAATCTATTGGATAAATCTCCTTAATTGAATACAATACATGTTAAGTATTGATGAGCCCCAAATATGGATAATTATATGGGCTCATTCAAACTCCTAATTCGACTTAATCCACCATTTTCATTAGTTTATTGCATGTTTTTTATTATATTTATGCTAATAGAGTGAATTGGGTGAGTCATTATGCCAACAAGTCTAATATGTGCTTTATGCAGTCTTTTTGGTCAATTTGGAGACAAAATTAAAGGTTTAAATGAGCACTTGGCATCCAAATTCGTGGAGAGGATTTGTAGGAAGGTTTCCCCTTCATTTATGGGCCCTTACCTCGAATTCTCCACCATCAGCTTGGAGCTCAAGGGCCACCAAATCAATTATCACAAGGGCAGTCGAGCAAGGGCTAGTAAAGTTGCTGTTAACTCCAAGTTTTGGCAGCCGAGTCCCTAAAGTTTAGGAGGACTGTTGGGGTCCTCAATTTGTATAAATAAGAGGGCTTAGGGCCTCATTTGGGTTAGCCAGTAGTTAGTCACTTTGTAGGTAGAAGTTAACTAGTTTGTAGTTCGGTTTTCAGTCATTTTTTAGGCAGTAGTTTAGCTCTCCATTTCAGCACATTTTCAAGTTTTCCTTGTGGACGGTTTTTGGAATGTAACTATTCTTTTGATCAATAAAGATGAATCCAACTTTGCACCAGCTCTAATCTCTCTTAGGAGGCTGTAGCTCTTGGGGTTGGGGCCATCTCAAGTGCCCAGTACCTCCTTTGTTTACTTTTATGTGTCTTTGTTGCATTCTTAGAATAAAATCTGCTATTTAGATTTAAATCTTGGTTTGTTACTTAGGTTGATTTTTATGGTTAAAGTAGTTTTTCATGTTCAGATTTACTTGATAGGTTATTAACAGGGAAAAATCTTCAGAAAAAGGCCAATGAGCACCTTTGATTTCACCTCTCCCTCATAGGATCAGGGGCTGGGATCAAAGTGACCTTGCTGCCCCAAAAAACACTATTTTTGCTTTCCCATGCAATCACTAGTGTACGATTTTCGTTTTCAGAAGTTGGTTACATGTTCAGATCTTTGAATGCTTCATTGCATAGCTAATATACATGGTTTCCTTGCAAATAAAGCTTCTGTTCGTTCTCTTTACTGTTAGCTAGATCAGATTAAGTTGGCATAACTAGGTCTTTGATTTCTTGCAAGTCTTTATTGGTTCAGTTGGAAATATAAATTACAGAGCACCTGTACCACTTCTCCATCCACCCAAAATCCATCAGACACATCTGCTCCATCCCCTAACTTAATTTCTTGCCTCACGTTTGTCATTTTGCCCACATAACCCTACCTTTTTATGCAACATTGCTTCAGCCCTCTTTGAACAAATTCAGCCATCTACATCTTCTCTCAACTCCATCCACCAGTCCCTGGACCACCTCAAACCCCTATCCTACCTCCATACCCACTCCTTCATCTTTATTCATCCATCCATCCTCCAAAAACCCATTTCTGAACATCCTGTAGAAAATCACAGAACATCCTGTAGAAATTCCAGAACATCCTGTAGAACCCCTGCAGACTTCCTGTAGAAGCTCACGAATGAGGTTTCTTGATAGCCAAACTTTGTGAAACTCTCTGGAAGGGTGTTAGGGACCCCTTAGGCCCTCTCCAAACCTTCCCAACCTCCTGCAAGCATTTTCTCTCGCTGATCCACCTTTGCCAAGTCAAAAATAGTGAAAGCACATGCATGATAATTCTGACAACTTATTCAAAAATACAAAACGATGTTTTCTTCAGATAGTGATAACTTAGACACATGCATTTTACCTTCCTAGAAGTCAATGGAATGTCTTTCAGTAGCTTGCATCCTCTTTTTCGCATCAGTAGGGCTAGCTGGCAAAATTAGGGTTTGCTACATTTCCTTTCAGCTTTTCAGTTTCTTTCTGCAAGTAGATTAGCTTCCTTTGAGTTAGCTTTCATCCATCAGTTAAAAAGCTTCTTCTTAGAGCTCATAGAAGTTGGCTTAAGCCCCTGGTGGACTTGTGCCAGCTGACCAAGTGACTGCTGCGGCAAGAGCTAGTACTTGTGCATACAACACCGTCGCTTCCAAGTTTGTTACGAACTACCGGGTTGATAAAATTAAAGAAGGGAGTCCCCGGAGTTGCAACATTATTGCTGCAATACTAGGGCTCACCAAGTATTTACGCAAAGCTTATAATATATTATGTTACGTTTATTGAATGCTTAAGAGCATCTGGGCAATTTCTGATATAAGCCTAATGTGTGGTGGGCGTAAGTAGTTGACTTATCTGCTAAGGGTTTGTAGAGGTCGATCGTGGACCTTCGCGGAGGTCTAAGGGCCATTTGAAGGAAGTTATAGTTTTGATCCCTAAGGGCTTTGAGATCTACGTGAAGGCAGATCTGCCGCATAACAGGACATCACACTTATCTCTGGATGCAGAAACTTGGTTCCAACACCCCCCCATACTACTTCGTGTTAGACTTCAGTCCGCGCTATGCGGGTTGATGTTGAAAGGGCCAATAGTGTAGGGTTTTGTTTGGCGCAACTAACTTTGACCTGGGTCAGGACCCACTAAGCCAACAAATTTTCCTAGCCTTGCCATTTCCTGGACAACCATGGCGTTCTGGGTTCATTTGCTTTGTTTTCAAGTTGGTTCTCATGTTTCCTTAGCTTGGTTTGAGTTATTAGTTCATGGACCCTTGGTTGGGCAAACGATCTGGAATCCTGTAACAAATTGGGTTGAGTTATTAGTATTGGAGCCTTGGTTGGAAAAATGCTTTGGAGCCCTTGTTGGGTTGAGTTATTAGTCTTGGAGCCTTGGTTGGATAAACGCTCTAGAGCTTGACAACAATTGTGGGTTGAGTTACTAGATATGGAGCCTTGGTTGGAACAAATGCCCTGGAGCCTCGAAAGGCTTGGATAAAGACCAATCTAGTGATGGTTTGGTGATGTCCGACTGTGAGGTGGAATCACTGTTTTATGGGTTGAGGTGGTTGGCCTCTGGAAGCCCTAGATGGTTTTGGATTGATGTGTTTTATGAGATCCCACATTCATGCTTGGAATATGGTGCGAGGGTGAATGGCTGAAGAGAGATTTGGCTCAATCATTCTATAGTAAGGTGGAACGTGGAAGTCCCATCCCAGATTTTTCTTTTGCATCATCAATATGAGGTTATTTATCTTTGTATTTCTATGAGTATTATACTGGTTTATATGTGGATTATATGGCTATGATTTCCTTGGTATTTTTGTTGCTATTAAGTTGGTTATGTATATGTTTTATGACAGTGGCTATATATGGCTCCCATCATGTTTTTACTTGTATATGAATGAATAATGTATCTATGGCCTAATGGATGAAACTACAACTAAAGTGATAAGGAAACAATGTCTCATAGCGAATCTCAAATAAGTATGAGACCCTTATGCTTAGATCTATTATTTACCCCTGTAGATTATATATATGCTAAGTGTTTGACAGAATGTCAGTCCCAGTTGGGGATGGTCAGGCTTAGTGCTAGAGTTAGTTTTTAGTTTATTAGTCTTGTCATCATGTGTTTAAGGGATTCTGAAAGTTACAGAAAATTTTGGGTAGTGGCCGAAATTCTGGGCTTGAAAAGTGCCTTAAAATCCCCGAACTCTATAATAGGTCTGTTGGAAATAGTCCCTGGACACGTGCATGCAGGCTTGTGGGAGCATCCAGAGCCCTCTGGACGTTGGAATTCCAATAGCATGTGAGCATCCATAGGTCAAGAGGTCTAAAACCTTAGTATGACTCAAGGGTTGGTTAACAGAAAGGTTGGGATGATTCTTAGGAGTCTTATTGCTGATGTTGAAGGTCTGTATTGTTTGTTTCCATCAGATCCACTTCCTTAACGTGACTTATGAGGTCGAATCATATCATAGTAGCATATCGTCACGTGTTTACACCAGTTGGACAGTTACTTGGGTAGATGTGGGAGGAGGGTGTTATCGATTGGTATCAGAGCGAGGTTTTGTTCTCTTTGGGGAATGTCTGATTTCATTCTCTTTGGGTGGTATCTAGTTCCTGGTCTCTTTGTGTGATATCTTATACCAAAGAGTGGTATCAAAGTGGGTTGCGCTCTCTTTAGGTCATGTTTGATACCACAAAGTGGTATCAGAGCATTGTTGACCCCTCAGACTGGATGGGTTGCGTGTTGGTCATGTATTCATGTCAGTTGCATATGTGTTGCATATGCTTGTAGTCCATGTGCTTGTTGCATTTGCATTGTGTGATCATGGTTGTAGTGATGTCACCATGTATAGGTTGATGATGTTGTTGTGGAATGTGTCGCCATGAGTGTAGGGTTGTGTATGCATTTGTTATACATGTTATTGTTTATATGTTGTTATGCATGCATGGTCATGGTTATAGTTATGCATGTATAGTAGGTCAAACATGCATTGTGAGGTAATTGTATTCATTTTAGGTCATATTGATGCTATTGGTATGTTATGATACTAATGTGTTGGTTGAGATAGAGCAGGAGATGTAGATCATGAAAGTGAAGTTGCAACATTAGACCTCGAGGCAAGTGTTGGCCGGATAAATCGATCTTGCGAACAAGACCGATCTCCCTAGTATCAGAAGATAGTCTAGCAACAAACAGGCAAACAAACCTATCTTTCTCTAGACATATGAGATTTTAAAGTAAATACTACAAAGGTGTTAAGATCCTACCTTAGATCCAGTGCTTGTTCGTAGTAGTCATCCTCTAGTCGTTCGAAAGAGTTACCTTTGAAGACCTGCAATCACAAACAAGCAAACATTAAATAGCACCTGCATAGCAAATATTATAAATCATGTCTATTATGGTGATCAAGGAATCCATAAAATAAACCATGAATTAACAACTTATTGAGAAAAACAAATATATTTGTATTAACTTTGAATAGTAGAAGAACCTTACAACCTTTTCAGCCTTGATGTTGAATAAGCTCTTCCTCGGGTCCGAAACAGGAATTTCCTTTACTTTGACAAGTCTTGCACTCTTCCAAATGAGATCTTAGAGGTATGTAATCTATCCTCATAAAAAATCAACTAAAGAAGACTAAGTTCCAGCAGCATTTTACCTCAAAAATACTAAGATTCTAACCCTCTAGTTAACCAGATCAATGCTTCTTTTTATAGTGCAGAGGAGGAGGTTACTGGTCCACCTATGAAGGGATAGAATCCTCCTTCAAAGGAATAAGCTCCTCACATCAAGGGGTTAGCTCCTTAAGGTATGGGATACATGAACCTTAAAAGAGCGAACTTTCAGCCTCAAGATTCCTTCCAAAAGCTTCTAGAAATAACTGAAAGTGAGCTTTTTCAGAGTATACTTGCGCCTTTTTAACCTTTACAGGGGTCAACACCTTTAACACAGAGATAGTGCGGTCAGGTGTGCCGAAGACATGACCATTAGGTGTAGGGCGCAGGTAAGACAAAGAGAAAGTGTGGAACCAGAGTTTTAAAAACTTTTGAGAGCTTTTCTCTTATTTTCCAGACTTGATATGAGGAACTGATGTTTTAGACTTGCAGAGGAGGAAAGTATGAGTGGTAATGAACTCACACAGATAGCAGAATGTCAAGGTGACAATTCTTAGTGCAACAACAAGAGCATGTTGTCATACAAGTTTGTATGTTGGGCTTGCATGTATGTAGGTTAAGGATCGTTATATGCATTATGGTTATGTGTATGCATTTCATTCTATGGATGTTATTGTTACGCACATGATAGATGCTAGTTGATTAGTATAGTCATATGCACATGTGTCACATGGTCATGAATGATAGTAACATGTGGTTGTAGCATCGTTGTTGTTGTTTTATGTTAGTTAACTTGATGATTATGGTATAACTCGTTGATGAATATGTTATATGTTTACTTGTAGTTAGCTCGATGATTGTGTCATATGTTGTTGATGAGTATGTTATAGGTTAACTTGTTGTTATATGATAGTTAGCTTGATGATTAGGTTATATGTTGTAGATGAGCATGATGTATAACTTGTTGTTGTGATATGTTAGTTAACATGATGATTAGGGTTATAGCTTTAATATATTGATGTTATATATCATGCTAAAATGGATTGGCCTATGCATATGGTTAGGGTGATGACATTCAAGTATGAGTCAACTTATTTGTGACGTTGTGTTGTACTAATCTACACTGACTTTGTGGACGTGATTATTATGTTTGAATGATACTTGTTTATGAGCTTATGATGTAAACATGATAGTTAGTGACTATTATGTATATCATGATCTTATTTGTGTTTGAGCTGATGTGTTGTGAAGTTATATTGTGTTAACTAGATCAATTGTCGTTTACTTTGTGCTTGAATGTTTGATTATGTGATCTATTTTGTGTATATTACGTCGTCTAGTTGATTTATTTAACATGGTATGTTTGCAAGTTGGTTGAATGTTTGATGAATTGCATAATATGAGTATGTGTTCCAATGATCTTGTTTTAATATGATTGTACGAATACATATGTGTTGAGATAGTTGTAGCATTATGTCTAATGACTATGAGTTGACTATGGATTATGACGTGATTGTTAGTCTTGGTAAAGTTTGATTTAAAATAGATAGATATTATTGTCTTGGTATTTGGAATGTGTGGTTGACATGTGTGAAGAGTTGCAGGAAACATGCTTGGTACTAGCATGACAAGGTAATAGTTGATGTGTTTATAAAACTAGCAGTTGGGTGATGTTACAACACATAATAAGCCTCAATTCCAACAAAATAAAAAGGGTAGAAGAAAGGAATTGGTTAAGAATTCCTTTGGATATGTTTGGAAACCCTAATTCCAAATGAATATTGTTTTGCATACATGAAGTCTTCTTAACCTTAATCTTGTCTGACATTATGTGGATATGCGCTAGATTCATGAACATGTATTTACTAGGTATATTAGTTAGGCTCTAGTGATAGGTGGATATGTCAAGGGAATTGGAGTCCCTTAAGAGATGGCATGGATGTGATCAGTTGAAAGCAATGTGATTGGAACGACAAGGTAAGGTAACTAGTGTATTGTTATGTTTATTTATGCATTGACAGTTATGTGTTGATGGTAGTATGATGCAAGGAATTGCATGGCAAAGAGACTGGCATGAAATATCGAAAAAGGATCAGGTTGAGATTTCCTTTGGAAGCACTGGGAACCATGGGGATTGAGTCATAGTGTCTGTTTTTAGTCTTGTGCTTTTGATCTTTTATTATTTTCTTACGCTTGATTTGCAGTTTTGTTATGTCTAGTGCATGATCATGCCACCTTGTTTGTGGTGTCATATTGTTATTGGTTTTCATGGTTTTCTTCTTGTTTGTTTCTTGTGTTTTACTTTTAAGTTTTGAGTCTTGGGAATTGGTTGGGAAAGAGAAAATTTAGTGGAGCTCAAAGAGAGCTGAATGAAATCCAGTAGGAAATGTAAGAATTAGATGAAGTCGGTGCATGTATAAAGGAAGTTGAAGGAAAGAGTATGGCATCCAATTGGACTAGTTAGGTCCATTGGTGTAAATTCAAGATGATGGGAAAATCATGGGAAAGGTAATCAAGAAAGGTAAAGTAAATGGATATGAGGCATCAAATGCCTTGGCTATGTTGGGAACTATTGTTATCGATGTTGCATGTGTGTTGCACGCATCTTTTAACCTTGATCTTATGATATCCAGTAATTACGTTGTGATCATGATTACGTTGATGTGTATATGTGTATACATGTATGTATGTATATATGTCATGTCTGACAGGGTCATCGTGGATCATTATTATTTTATGCTAATGTTTTATGTATGTATGTATGTCATTGACTGACTAGATCATTATTATTTTATGTTGATGCTTATATGTATATGTGTATGTATGCATATCATTGTCTGACAAGATCATGATTGTTTATGCTAATGTTTATGTATATGTATGTATGTATGTATCCATGTATCTATGTCACTGTCTAACAGGGTCATCAGGGATCATTCTTGTGGAAGAATGATTGCTTATGTAGGTGAATAGCATGAAGAGGTTCCTGATCTTATGAGGAATCAATTGGGAGGAGTAGCCCTAACAAATCTATGAGGTCATTATCTTGTGGTTACGAGTTGATATTATCTGATTATATTATATCTATGTTATGGGTAGGCTATACCATGGGATACATCAATGGAATGAAAGCAGTGTGGTCTACGACTTGCTGGGACAAGCATGGATAAGACACTGGGAGAAAGGTTACTTGGTAAAGACTACGTGGTTTTAGATGTGTGGTACTATTGTTGTGCATATGTTGTATATGTTGTACATGTTGCATCTGCGATATTGTGCGCATGCGGTGTGGTGTATATATAGTGTGTGTATGTGTTGTTTATGCAATGCTATGTAAAGGGTAGTACTAATAACGTTGTGCAAATATTGCATATGCAGTGTTGGGTATAGATGGTGCTATGTACATGTTGGATATGCGGTGTTGTGTACATATTGTACTGTGCGCATGATGGATATGCAGTGTTGTGCGCATGTTAGACATGCAGTGATGTGTACATAGGGTGTTATGTACATTTTGTATATGCAATGCTATGTACATATGGTGTTGTGTGCATGTTGTACATATGGTGCTATGTACATATGGTGTTATGTGCATGATTTTACAAATGGTGTTGTGAGCGTGTGATACCATGTACATGTTGTACATGTGGTGTTGTGTGGATGTGGTGCTATGTACATGTCGTGCATGTGATGTTATGTACATGTGGTGTCGTGTACATGTCGTGCATGTGGTACTGTGTACATGTGGTATTGTGTACACATTGTACAAGTGGTGCGGTGTAAATGTGGCATTGTGTAGGTGGTGTCGTGTACATGTGATGTTGTGCACACATTGTACAGGTGGTGCGGTGTACGTGTGGTAGTGTGTACATGTTGTATATATGGTACTGGTGTGCGTGTGGTATTGTGTGCATGTCATACATGTTGTGTTGTGGGCTTGTGGTACTATGCTTTTGCATTGTGTAGTCATGGTATCATGACATGTGTATTCGTTATGTTGTACTCTGTGTACGTATATGTATTGTGTGGGGTTGTTGTTGGGTACAGGTCCCCCCAAGTTTAAGTTTTGTCCGATTCATGTAAAGACTCTGCAATTTTGAGGAGTGGAGCATGATTAATGTTGGGTTAGAAGAGTCAAAGGGGCTTTAGGGTGGGTCAAAGCCCCTTATTTTGTAAAGGGATGGGATAATTAGGAGTATTTGAGCTCTGCCCATGGTTTGCAGACCATGGTATTGTAAGGGTAAAATAATATATAAGTAGGGGTCGCCCAGGTTTAAGTTTTGTCTGAGTCATGTAAAGACTCCACATTTTGAGGAGCAGAGCACGATTAATGTAGGGTTATAAGAGTCGAAGGAGCTTTATGGTGTGTCAAATCCCCTTCTTTTATAAAGGGATGGGATTATTTAGAGTATTTTGAGCTCTGCCCATGGTTTGCGGACCATGGTATTGTAAGGGTAAAAGAATATATAAAGGGATGTCTTAGCAAGTATAGGAGAGTCATCTAAGTTGAATGTAATGTTTTTGAGTATATGATTAGAAGATCTTTTTGTATTCGGGCAAAGGGGAAATCTCCTATAGCTGTGTGCGCAAGGTCAGAAAGATTGTATCTGTGAAGACTTGAACTAATAAAAGAAGAATTTGAGACAGATTTGTGTATTTTCTTGTGTTCATGTAGTTTATGTGGTTTAGCCTATTTATGGTTCATTTTTATACATTTCTTCTACAATTGCATCGCGAAGGTTCAAATGTTGTTTTATATGATGAAGAATACATGTTATACTAGTTAAACGCAGCTCGCAACTCTGTTAAGTAGGAAAATGCTTTACAACTGTAACAATAAGGTTAACAGTTCTCGAAGGTCATATTAAACCCTAAACTGATAGAAACCTTACAACCACATTGCATAATCCCTCTAGATGCAGAAGCCTAGTTTTAGCATCCCCCAATATTGCCTCAGGTGAGACTATGGTCTACGCTACACAGATCGTTGCCAAAAGGGTTAGTAGTACAGTGTTTTGTTGGTTAGCGCAACTAACTCTGAACCTGGGTCTAAGCCCCTTAAGCCAAAAAATGGTTTTGTTTCTCAACCTAAAACAAAAGGATAAGGTGAAGGAGGAACTTGTGAAGATGGTCGCAGTTGGGATAATCAAACTTGTGGAAGAATATGATTGGGTGAGTCCAATGGTAGTACAAGAGAAAAAGACCAGGAGAGAAATAAGGATCTATATCAATTTAAGGAAGTTGAATGGCGCATGCATACATGATCCATTCCCAACACCTTTCACGGATGAAGTTTTGGAAAATGTAGGAGGACAGGAGACCTACTCCTTTATAGATGGGTTTTCTGGATATCATCAGGTTAAGATAGCACCGAAAGATAGGAATAAGACCACCTTTGCTACTGAATGGGGTTCCTTTCAATATAAAATCATGTCATTTGGGTTGAAGAATGCACCAACAATGTTTTCAAGAGTTGTCGTCGCAACAATTAAAGAATTCATTTACAAGTTTATGGAGGCTTAATTTGATGACTGGATAGTCTTTGGACTATTGAAAAAGCATGTCTTGATCTTACGCTTGATGTTAGATATCTGCAGAAAGTATCAAATCTTATTGAACCTAAAGAAGTGTATTTTTTGTGTACCTTATAGAATTTTACTAGGGCGTGTCATTTGTAAGCAAGGGTTGATGGTGGACCTTGAAAAAATATTTTTATTATCAATTTGGATCCGTTGAACAATGTGAAGTAGCTACACACAACTCTTGGAAACACTAGGTATTACTGAAAGTTGATTAAGGCTTACACACAGATCATTGCACTGATGGAGAAACTACTAAGGAAATATGTCACCTTCTGTTGTGATGATGAGTGTCATAAGAGACTTGACGTCTTAAAGGAGAAAATTGTCATTGCGTTGATCCTAGTGTTTCCATATTGGAAGAAGGAGTTCCACATTCATGTGGATGCATCGTCTATAGCTTTGGAAGTTGTCTTAGCGCAGCTAGGGGAGGGGGGTCTTGATCACCCCATTGAATTTGCGAGTCACAAATTGTTTAAGGCAGAGAGGGATTATTCCATAATGGAGCAAGAAGGCTTGGCTATGGTGTACGCATTGTAGAAGTTGAAACATTACTTGTTGGGTGCGCACTTCAAGATGTTCACAGACTATTCTGCACTGAAAATATTGGTGAACAAGCTTGTGTTGGGGGGAAGATTTGCAGATGGCTATTGTTGTTCCAAGAATATGATTTTGAAGTAATAGTCAAGCCAGGACAACTAGACACTAGGCTAGATCATTTGTCTAGAATTGAGATCGACGAAGAACTAACCAACATTGAAGAAGGATCACCTGATGCGTAGATCTTTGCAGTAAGGGTTGTTGATGAAAATTTTGTAGATATTATTTACTTTTTGACTACCGAAGTAGCCCTTGCGGAGTATAAAATGCAACAGAAGAAAGAACCAGTAGTCAGAGCAATAGATTTTTCTCTGATTGTTGGGCATCTGTATAAAATGGGTCCTGATGAAATATTGCACATATATGTCCTTGAGCATGAGAGAAAAATTATTTTGGTAGAAGCACATGGTGGTGTTGTGGGAGGGCACTATGTAGGAAAAACAATTGTGTAAATTTTTTTGAGGGTAGGACTATGGTGGCCCACGGTGCACACAGATTCTAAGGACTATTGTAGTGCTTGCGATGTTTTCCAGAGGACCGGAAGACCATTGTGGAGAGATGAATTTCCATTGAATCCACAATTTACTTTGCAAGATTTTGATAAATGGGCGATTGATTTTGTGTGGCTGATCAATCCTCCAGGCAAGAAGACTGGTGCGTGATATATTATTACTGCGACAAATTATCTGATCAGGTGGGTTGAGGCACAACCAGTAAAGGATTGCAGTGCAAACACTACTGTGCACTTCATCTTTGGGCATATATTATCAAGGTTTGGGTGCCCAAAGATCTTGATGAGCGACAGAGGAACACACTTCCTCAACAACACCATTGAAGCATTAACAAAAGAGTTTTAGGTACATCATCAGAAGAGCACACCTTATCATCCTCATGCGAATGACATGGTTGAGGATTTTAATAAAATTTTGGAGAACACTTTAATGAAGTTCTGCAATGCCAACAAGAATGATTGGAATGTGCACATACCCACAGTGTTATGGGCACACAAGACTACTTACAAGAAGTTGACAGGGTAGACTCCGTTTAGACTAGTGTTTGGACAGAAAGTTGTAATGCCGATGGAATATATAGTACCAAGTCTTATAATCACAACAATCACGAATATGGCGGACAACAATAGTATGGAAGAAATATTGGAGCAACTGCTCGCACTAGAATAAGATAACTTTCTTACAGGGTTTCACCAAAAAGGACAGAAAGATCGGGAAATGGCATGGCATGATCAACAAATTAAGCATCGAAATTTTAAGAATGGAGACTTCATTTTGGTGTGTTAGAGTAGGTTAGTTTGTGAGTTGAAAGGTACCTCGAGTTAATTATTTAACATTTTTAAGAAGGTCAAAATCATACATTTTACTCACTGTTATGTTTCGACCTGTCACTGCTCAAAAGAGTCATCGCTAGTTGGGTTATCACTTTGGTCATCAAGGCTGCTCATTGGGAAGGAGTGTATGTTTCTTGTGAAGGTTTTATTGTTGAGCCCGGGTATTAGGTGACGATAGGTTGGTAATATGGTCGAAATGTTAGCTATTGAGGAAAGGATATTGAAAAGATCCTAATTATTAATGTTTTGACCTATACCTTTTCTAAACTTTATATTAATCCCTCTACCTATCTCCTTTTTCCCTGGTTGCATTCCTTCCCCTCATTCCCTAATGTTTACCATTACTCCTGTCGATTTATTTTAGGCCTAAACCTTTATCATTGTTTTCACCTACACTACATTTCCCTATGCCTAAACTATTCCCTTTCCTAAACATGATTACCCACCATGATTGACCCATCGTCCTATTCATCCCCCGACAGACTTTGGTTATCAAAGTTATCATGTCTAAATCCTCTGCCACCCTACAACATTTGAACAATACTTTTTGAGCATGTGAAATTTCATAAGGAAAGTGGGTTACACATTCAACTTGTTACATCATCACCATAATTTGAAATCATTATGCATGCCACCAATTTTCTGTATAATTTCTCACATGTGATATGCAAAGAATGAGATGAGTGGTTTATTTTCAGAGAAAAGGTCACAAGAGAGTTCAAAAAGTGCAGAGAAGCTCAGGGGTTGTAAGGATGTTTATAGGTTCCAAAACAATTTGAGCATGGCGCGACACTTTTCCTATACGGAGAAACCATTCATCTCAAGCTAGTCTTCAACGTACATATCGAACGAAGAAATTGCAGAGGTAGGGAGTCAATCACCCTTCCTGTAAATTCTTATTGCTAATTCTCTTGGTCACTGTGCTAAATGTGTGGCTGTCACTATTAGAAAATGTGTGCTGTGCACACCCTGTTTTGTTTGAAAACACAGGCTTACCTCTAAGTGCGTTGTCTCACTGCTTTGAACTTAAAATCCGGATGATGAATGTTTCCTGAAGCATTAAATGTTCAAAGCCTCTTTCTTGTATTCCACTACATAAACTGTGTTGTCACCATCCTGTTGTTACAACTGCCTGAGTGGAGTTTTGCTGTCATTCGAACCTATTTTCATTCCTTTGGGTCTACACACGTAGACATAACCTAAAAGTCAAAATCAATTAGCTAGGTGTTGAGATAGGATGGCCCTTGCTACTAGCAAAAAGGGAGGAGACCTGGTTCACACCGTACCCAGTATTTTGAGTCTACTCAATTCATCCCCTGCCATTAAAGTGGCTTTTGAGAACACAGGGTGCATACCTTTCTGCCAGAAGATTTAGAAAGTAGGCCACAATATCAAACTGGCTAGCTTATTTGCTCTTAATTTTCAAGAGAACATAGTGAAACTAGGAGACTTGGAGATTATATTGACTAAGATGATGCAACCAATCTCCCAACAACAGGGGAGAAATGGTTCAAGGGGGATAAGTTAGACATTTTGGCTTATAAGCAGTTTGTAAAACCAGAGTATCTTGACAAGTTTGCTTCCACTTCCCCCAACATTTATCTCCAAGAGTAGTTTATAGACCTTCTAAAGGTTATCCAAAGATATTTCACTTGCGAGGGTAGGTTCAGTAGAATATACTAGTATCTTCTCAGGTTTCTATGGTATTTCACCTAAAGCAAGCCCATGAACCTCCCTTATTTCTTGCTTAAAAGTCTAGAAAGGATGGCCACCAAAGTGAAATTCAAAAGGATAACCATGCTTCAATTTTGTTCCATTTCTCTTTGATCAAAATCTTAGTTAAACATGTTGTTGAAAGAAATAAAATGCTTTGGTTTGATTTTCTTGCAAGTATTGACCTCTTGCTACAAATTGGGTCACCTTCAATCAATACAGATAAAGAAGAGCCCAAGAAAGAACATCCAAATAAGGAGAGAATTCATTCAGTCATGTAAATGAAACCCATAAATAAGGAAGGTGCCAAGCAAAGCAAAAAATTTGCAGGCAAGTTGAGCAAGAAAACTAAGTTAGAAGGCATAGAGGATGAGAAGGCAAACAAAGGAATAAAAGAATAGGAAACATCAACTAAACAAGCTAGACTCAAGGTCAAAATTGAAGACACAGTCCAAGATGAGTTTGTGATGAGACAAAAAACAAGTTCTAGAGTTAAGAAAACCCAAGAAGAAGTAGCCCCTCAAGCAATTGTGGAAATATCTGAAGACAAGCAGACAAATGTACAAATGGATGACAAAGTGGATGAGGTCAAGGGTCCAAAAATGGTACAATATGATTATGAAGAGGACATAGCACCACTTGATATGGGTTCTATGTAGTACACAAAAGAGGATCCTAAGATAGTAAAGCTGAGAGAGGCACTATTCAAAAACTAGACGAGAATAACATTTCTAGAGTAGCAGAACAGGGACATAAAACAAGCCATTAAACCAACAAAGACAAGACAAAGTCACCCTCAACAAGTGCCAAAGGGAAGAAAAAACATGTTGTCTTTGTTGAACAAGCTAAGAATGTGTTGATGCCTCGAAAATTGCTGCATCAACATCGGGGAAAACCACCCGGTCTGGACCTTAAAAGCAACTCCTTTTCCGTTTGGTGTGGTGGCTCCGACTGGATATAATGGGACCAGTTTCCCAATGATTTGTAAATAGGATGAATAAGTGATTTATTTTCTATTATCTAATGACAATGATGGATGATTTATTCTAAAATGCAAAATTATAAACAACTAATCTATCCCGGGAAATTTCCACTTTAGTGATAAGTAAAAGGACTAATGTTAAAACACATACATATATCAAATGATAGCAAGATTGAACAAATGTTGATTCATATAAAAGAATGGGGCAAAGACATAGATAATAGTACCATATGTAATTTGAATCCCTTCCGATATCAATCGCATTCAGATCTCGTCTTCCAACCTAGAAATACTCTCACAAAAAGCAATAGTGCATATCTCATCAAAGTATTCTTCATTAAAATTCAGAATATAGGTCCAGTCTTCATAAAAAATATATATATCGGAAGCACAATAGTGCAACTTCCGATCCAAGTTTTGATACAAAAATTGAAGACCCTTTCTAAAGACATGAAAGGGTCTATAAATACTATCTAAGCTAACTAACTATGAAATAAAAATGTTGTGAGCTGGTATAAACAAATCATAAAAATCTCCTCGAAATAGACATGCTTGCAGTCGGTAGAACGATTCACTGTTTCGGCTGATTATCCTTTGGCTTGAGCTGGCATATAGCGAGCATTGGTTGCAATTCTGGAGGGTGACTCATATGTGAATGCAGTTGGGTTGAAACGTAGCATCATTAATTTCAGGAATCATGTAACTGATTGCATTGGTTAAACATTTTATTGCTGCCTTTTGACTATGTGGTTTAACAAGAAAGAACCAAAAGGTGTCCCAAGTTAAACTTTGGATGCCCGTGATCAATCTCTCCTTCTTTTCCAATTCCTGTTTGCATGTCTGCTCCAATGCTTTGACTGATGGCAGTTTCCCTAGAGTGCATTCTGAAATTAAATTAGACAAATAAAGAGTATCATTAATTAATTCAATTAAATTACCAGTCGCTGATCTGCATCTTGAAGTTGCCCTCTCTGCTTTCATCAGTTGGGATTGCGATTCTAGGAATAGAATTTCCTTATGTGTTTCCAGAATTTGAGGCAGATTTGCGGCTTGTCCTTCCTTGGTTTCTTTCCAAGAAAGAAACTTTGTTAATGTTTCATCGGCCTGCTCCAATTTCTGCCTTGCATTGACTGACTTATCAACCATTGATGAAGAAATTTCACAGAGGGGCTCAGCAAGAGCTTCGGATTTGAATTCTGCTACTTGAGGAAATCCTTTGAACCTTTCTATTTGTTGTGACAGTTGAGCGATTTGCTCATCTTTTGTTTTTCTCAATTGTTCATTCATTGACTTCAGCTTGGCCAATGCTAGGGATAATTCTTTTTGTTTCTGAACTGCACTTTGGTCTATCCTCTGCTTCTCCTTGAGAAATTGCTCGTTTAACTAGTTGTTTGATTGTTGCTGTACTGCCAACTATTGTTCTAACTGCTCTATCTTCTGCTGCTTTTTAGATACCTGTGCTTCCAGTGAAACAACTGTCTGATCTTTTTCTTTGAGTAAATTGGTGACTTCCGATGCTTTATCCATAGTAGAGAGTATGCCCCAACATATTGAGAGAGTTTTGTAAGGTCTTTGGAAGGATTGATTTCCTCTCTCCATACCACATTAGCCATCTCCATCTGTGCAAGTAAAAGAGAAGATTGATCAAGCTTTCTCTTTTTCCTTTGTCTTTTTACTACAACCTTATTTCTTAGGGCTGTAGAAGACATCTAAAGGTGGTATTTCTTCTACATGTAGGATAATTTCATCAGATAGATTTTCTGGAATTATCTCCATATCCTTTTGAGTGATGGGTGGGCCGTTGGTTCCTTCAATTGGAATCATATTAGTTGTTGTCTTGTGACCAGTTGTCACTTCAGGAGTGCTAAATCCCTGTAAGTTCTCAGTATTTCTTATAATGGAATCGAACTATTGCCATTCTTTAAGAAGCTTGGGATCAATCTGAGTATCTGTATCCATGAGTTGAATATATTTTCCCTGTTCCTGTTCCCGTTCCTATTCCTTTTCTTTTTCAGAGACATTTTCCACATCAGAGGTGTTACCAGTAATTATTTGTTCAGCCTGACCAGATGACTGGACTGTAGGAGTTGTGACTAAGAGGTCTAAAGGCAGAGTTTGCAACCTCTGTTCTGTAAGCCTATTAAATGTTTCTAACCCTTCATCTTGATACTTGATCCTGGCCAATGGTTTAACCTGAAATAATGATTCAGCTGAAGAAAATAGATCATCGAAGTCATCCTTCTCATGATCGAATCTTGTAAGTTTGGCTTGTTCGAGAACATTATAGGCCACCTTTCTGGGATCATACTGCTTGTTAGGAATTGTGGCAAGCTTTAGTGTTTGCATTTTTTCTGTCTCCTTCTCTATGTGCTTGTAATCGTGAAGAGTGAAAATGCTGCATCGTAAAGGGAATATAGGCCATACCTGTTTCTTGGAATTTCTAAGGGTTTTGGATGTCCCATCTATTGTTATTTGATAAGCCAATTCCCGAGCTAACAGTTTATCGGGGACATACAAGGGAAGGACATGGGGTTTTGTAAGTCTACCAAAAAGCCTTATATAAGTGAATTTTTCCTCCCCAAACCAACTGCCTACAGCTGTCAAATCTGTTTCTGCTTCCCGGGATATCCTGGGAGCAGGCTTATAAAAAATAGAGTAATAAATAGGCAAAATAGAACAGTTGCAGATTTTATACAGATGATTTTTGTAATTAGCCTTCCATAACTGCTCATGATAGATATGGATTGGTTTAGGGTCTGCGGGAGTCCATCTCCACCCGAGCAATGGAAATTCAGAATTGAAACAAACAATATCCATAATGAATGCACTATAATAGAATGGGGGAATGGTCCTAGTAGTATGATATACATTTGCTTTGTACTCTAGAATTGTTGTGGCTAGTTTATCAGATAAAATATTGGCCCAATCCATCACATAGCCATTGATTGCAGCCTCCATTAGAGGGACCATTTCTATAGTGAATTTAGCAGAGTCATGTATTCCCCACATTCTACACATCATATCTTCGGCATAACAGTAAGGAGAAGAAAATGATTCTATAGAGTACTTACTCGATGATTCGTGCTTATGCTTCTTAGGGAAATGTATCCATTGCTTAATTGGGGTTGATTCTGACTCGTTTTCCTCTCTAAATGCTTCTAGGAATACTTTGTTATACTGCTTCTCAGGTTCAGGTAAGTGATAAATTTTCCTTAGATCATCAAGTTGAAACGCGCCGAATATCCTCCCGTCAGTTGTGCAAAAGGTTCTGTTTGTAACTGGAATTTTTTCCACCACCCATCTCATGACATCAGTATATGTCAGGACTTTAGCTCGCGCTGCTATTCTGTGCCGAAAGGAGCATGCCAACTCTTTAAGAGTTCCTTCAGACTTATTAGTTGAATCAACCGTGGCCTCTTCTGATAATTCTTCAGGCTCTTCAACTTCAATTAGATTATAGATACTCCCCCAGCCAATGTTTCCCAGTTCGAGACACGTTGTGTCTGATATTAATCCTTTTTTACTTGGTCCTAGATCTTTTACTGGAGGAGCTGCTGCTGCAGAATTCTTTGATTTTTTCCCCATTTTGCTTTAGATTTCTAGTTTCAGCAGAATTCTACACAAACGATTGAAAAACCGTGATACAGAGAAATGCTGCTACAGACCAATATGATAATGAAAAAGAGTTACGTCGATTAGTAGGTGATAATGGAATATAGTTAAATATTGCCGCGGATAAAATCTAAAGAAAATATCTACCCTTAAATGCTTCATTGAATAGCCGTTTAACCTGTCAATCGTGGTAAAGAAGGTTTTAAATGCCCATCATGTCGCTTATATGCCGAATGATTAATTTAAGCATGCCTTAGATTCCTTTGATGGATGATCAGTGATAAATCGCAAATCGGAAATCGGGAACATCAAGGGGAAGGCTTTAAAACTTGCTTTAAATATCTCCGATCACCGAAAGGTGATACAATGCATGCAAACCTTTTTAAATATATTTTCGAGATGTGCACCTAATTAATATATTGCAATCAAGAATGGACTCGGGCTTTATTGTTTTGTCAATGTGATTTCGCCGATTGCCGATTACGATATGCTTTATCGTATCGGAGGAATTGAGCCTGCCTTTGTTTATGTGTTGGCTTGTTGTTGTCATTGCTGATTTTCCGATTGCGATATGCTTTATCGCATCAGAGGAATTAAGGGGCTCCATTATATTGTGCTTGGCATTTGGCTTCTCTGATTTCCGATTGCGAATGCCTTTTAAGATAAGAGAGAATGGATAAGGTTTATTGTGGCTTTTCATATGTTTCCTTTGTTATTGCGATATGTGATCTTCCGATCGCTTTATCGCAATAACGAAGAGTTTTATAATATTTTTAAAGTCACACTTTTATTTCCATTCAAAAGGCTTTTAAAATGATTCATTTACCTTAAGCCTTTTAATAAGGGTTTTTCCTTATGATGGGTTAATACCAATTTTATTTATGAACACACAAATCTTATCTAAGTTGAATTAAAGGGACCCATTTCTTATTTAATTTTTATGTAATTTTTTTTTTTAAGAAATGGGGGGTTGTTGTTTAGCACAACAGAATGTTGTAGTGGGGTCTAGTGAGCCAACAATAAGGGTGTTTAAATCAAAGTTTAAGTATGTGCAACAGATGAAACAAATATCTAAAGCCCCTGGTAGACCCCCATTCAGTTAGTGGAAAGAGTATCAGAGGTGCCTAAAGGAGTTAGAAGAAAGCAAAGACCAGGTCAATCAATTCAGGGAACAAAATCAGGAGTATAAGAATTCTATTAAACATATTCTAGAAAACTGTGACCATGAAGTCAAAGAGGCATCCAAAGCTCTTGACAAGAGTAAGTATTTTGTCAAGTGGTTACAACCAATTAGGAGATAATGCAGAAATTTGTATGTAAGAAACTTGGTCCTGAATGCACAGCTGAGGACTATGAGGTAGGATTTAGAGGAGGCACTTAAATTGCTGAAGAGGTATGAGGGAGCTGTTGTAATACCTCTGCTCATAAAAATGCCTAAGTTTGATCCTAAATCCAAAGCCACTCCTGTTGTATCACCACTTGTGAAGTAGAATAACCTCATTAGTCCAGATCCCAAGTCCAAGACTCCCAACACCAAGGCTTCTAGCAGCAAATTATCAAACAAGAGGAAAAGGAAATGATCAGGCTTTCCTTTTATTCTCAAGTTTTGTGTTAATTTTCTAATGTATTAATATGTTAAAGCTCTTATGATTGGAATAATAGTGTCATGACAACGTTCAGAAGCAATGAAGGGCATTCAAGGAACAATTATAGCAATTTGCTACGCAGGCGTCGCACACTCGCTACACGGCCCATGCTCTGACCATCTCATGTCCACAGTACAATGGCCACTTGTCAGGTTTTGAGGGTGCTAGCGTGGAGTACATATGGTGTCCAACTCACCACCCCGACTGTTTCCCACATGTCGATTATAGAAAGATGAAGATTTGGGTGCCAAGCTTTTCAATAGTCACAAAAGTAATTTTTATGCTTTTTTCTATTTTAATTAGCTTTATCAGTCTGAAACCTTTTTAAGACAAAAATATACTTTATGTTTTATATTTGGGTGAAAAGCATGTAAAAAACAACAGTTATATATTTTCCCAGTTTTGAATCGATCCTTTGTGGGATCGAAGATGTAGTGAACTTGAACTGATTTTCATCCATGTTTCTACTATATATTCTCATAAATGAAAACAAATAAGGTTGTTGTTGGTTTTCCCAATTGCTAGAGGAATTATTGATGTCATGCTTGTGATTTGATTTTATGAACATGCCTGAATGTTGAAGGGGTTCTAGTCGATTTATGGAGATTCTTATGATATGGATGTTTTTGGAATAAGTTTTTTCTCTCTCAGTTTATGTGCCTTTCTCCTATCTATTTTCTTCATATTGTTTTAAAGGTGTACGGGACAGTTATATTTGAATTCATCTTATATGCTCATGTATGTTTGAATTGAGTATATTTTAGTTGCAAATGAAGTATGTATGCCTCTAAAAGTATTGTGTTTTATTCTTGATGGTCATTGATATGAGATGGAGTGATAAATGTTGTTATTTCTACCCTTTGATACTCTACCTTTTCTATACTACAACCTCGTTATCCATTCCAAAAACTGTGCTAATTAAGACTCCATATATGAAGTTGGTTGGAAATACATAAGCATGTCACAATAGAGAGATCACTTCTACTGTCAATAGTTTTGCGTAGAAATCCTCTACCACCATCATTATCAAAATCCAAATACTCCCAAAACTAGTCTCTGCATGATATAGAGTCAAAATATTTAGTTTTCATTAGTTGAGGGAGCCCCCTTTGGCTAGAAAGGCCAGTTTTCTAGCCCAGAGCAGTGTGTGGTTACCTTTCTAGCCCTTTCCTTAGTGTGAAGGGTTTTTATGGATATGTTGTACGATAGTAAGTTCACATAGTTCCCTGGTAAGTTCAAGATGCATTGGCTAGGCCCGTACGTTATTAGGGATATCTCAGATGGTGACGTAGTTCAGCTCGTAACACTGAATGGAGAATTATTTTTTGGGTGAATAAACGGGAGTAGGTTGAAACTCTACATGGAGGATTCCATCCCTGGGGCTGCACGATGACTATATGAATGTAGGATAGTCTTAGTGCTATAAGATTTTGGAAGGAAGCACGAGACTATAAAGTACTCTGCCAATGAAGGACCTTGTCGAAGAAGGTGGGTGACACGACATTCAGGAGGATGGAGCAGGTGGAGGAAGTTGTGACGAAGCCTGCCAACTCTCATAGGCAGAGGATGAGGATGAGGCCTGCTAGCTATCAAAGGCAGTAGAGGTAAAATTAAAGAGCATGCAACAAACATAGAGGACAATTGGCCTCGCAGCAGAAGGGTCGACAACAGAGAAGCTGATGGACGAAGTTCGACAGGCCGCAAAGCAATGCACATCAACACTACATCCATTGAAGTTTGCATATAGAGGCCTAAAAGCAAATATCGAGGGTGTACCAGCTAAGTGACTCGAGGATGAGTCACATCTTTGTGTTAGGGGCCTATTGGGTAGGGGTCCCCCAAGTCTGTTTCGTCGAAGTCATGTAAAGACTCCATATTTTGAGGAGCGGAGCGTGATGAATGGAGGGTTATAAGAGTCAAAGGGGCTTTAGGGTGGGTCAAAGCCCATTCTTTTGTAAAGGAATGGGATTATTTAGAGTATTTTGAGCTCCGCCCATGGTGTGCAAACCATGGCATTGTAAGGGTAAAATAATATATAAGTAGGGGTCCCCCAGGTCTAAGTTTTGTTCGAGTCATGTAAAGACTCCACATTTTCAGGAGAAGAGTGTGATTAGCGTAGGGTTATAAGAGTCAAAGGGGATTTAGGGCCGGTCAAAGCCCCTTGTTTGTAAAGGGATGGGATTATTTAGAGTATTTTGAGCTTTGCCCATAGTTTGTGGACCATCGTATTGTAAGGGGAAAAGAATATATAAAGGGATGTATTAGTAAGACTAGGAGAGTTAGCTAAAGTGAATGTAATGTTTTTGAGTCTGTGATTAGGAGATATTTCTGTATTTGGGTGAAGGGGAAGGCTCCTGTCGCTGTGTGCATAGAGACCTTGGTAAGTCTGCAGCTGTGAGTGCTGGCCCCTGCAGCTATGTGCACAAGGTCAGAAATATTTTATTTATGAAGACTTGAACTAATAAAAGAAGAATTTGAGACAAATCTATGGATTTCTTGTGTTCACGTAGTTTCTGTGGTTTAGCTTGTTTATGGTTCGCTTTTATACATTTCTTCTGCTATTGCATTGCGAAGGTTCAAATACCGTTTTATATGATGAAGAATACATGTTAGACTAGTTACGCGCAACTCACAAGTCTCTTAAGTAGGAAAATGCTTTACAACTATAACAATAAGATTAATGGTTCATGAAGGTTGGATTAAACCCTAAACTGGTAGAAACCTTACAACCACACTACATAATCCCTCTAGATGCAGACTGCATAAATTGATGGTGAGACTGTAGTCTGTGCTACGCAGATTGTTGCCGAAAGGGTCAGTAGTATAGGGTTTTCTTGGTTAGCGCAACTAACTCTGAACCTGGGTCTAAGCCCCTTAAGCCAAAAGTTGTACATCGGGTATAGATGTATGTATGGTGTTGTACGTCAAGTGTAGGTGTATGTATTGTTTGGTGGTGTGCACCGGGTGTAGTCGTGTATATTGTGTTGTGTTGTACACTAGGTATAGGTGTATGTGTGGTATTTGAGGTGTAGATGCATGCATTGCAGGGTGTTGTATGTCGTGTGTGGTTGTATGTGTGTGATGCACATTATGTGTATGTGCACATGGTTGAGGATAAGGCACTATGTGTTTTTCGGGTGTGGCAACCGATCTGGTGTGCGTACAGAATAAAGACAAAGGAAAAAGCTAAGGATTGATTAAAGGATAAGTATCTGTATTTTATTTAAATTTTATTATGCATGAGAATTATGATTCTGGTCTATGATGATTACATGTCATCTATGATTTTGGTTTATGATGGTCGCATGTGATTTATGATTTTGATCTATGATGGTTCTGTTTTGAGCTAACCTAATGTGATATGTTTATACATGATGATTTGGTCAAAAAATCTAGTTTGACTTATTGTGTCAGGAAGCAAACAAAATTGCAAGAGTACCTTATTGACTGGCCACCAATGAGGTATGATGTGAGTTTATTTCAATTTATTCAAAATCTAATTGAAGTTATGCGCTTGGTACATGAAGCACAAAAATGCTCGGTTGGGTGGTTGAAACTGACTACAAGAATTAGCAACGTTGGTGAAAGGAATTGGAACATGCAACAATATGTTGGTAAAGCATTAAGGAGCAAGGCCATTGTGGGACGCTGGTACCCAATATTGTCCATTGAATTCCATGAGAATGTTATGACCAATATGATGGTTTCGAGGCAAGTATATGCCTTGGGTTGTTGACCCTCTAATGCAAGGAAGCCTAGCCAAGGGATGGATTGCCTAGGATAGGGGATGTCGGGGAACTTGGAAGTTGAGTGACTGCATGGAAGAGGGTGACTAGATTTCCCGAGGGACTATTTAGTAGAGAAGGGAAAGGAGGGGATATATATATTTTTGGTCTTTAGCGTTTCTAGATGGAATCAAATGCACATTAGGAGTGTACCCTGGAACAACGAACCGAAAAATGTTCATTGAGAGGACAAGTGGCGCATGATTATAGCGTTGCACATTGGATGTAGATTTGACTTTGCAGTGGATTCTGGAATTCCTGGGAAGGAGGTGAATCCTGGTATTGCTTTGAGGGTGGAGGTGTGAGCCTTTGGATTCCCTTGTTGTGGATACATGCACCGTATCAATTTAATTGTTGGTTGAGAAAATGTGCATATGTGTATATCACTGTAAGTATTGTATCAAGCTAGATTTATAAAGCTCGATAGATAGTATGATTATTTTTTGGGTGAAGCAAATGTGTATGTGTATATATGTGGTTATTATTGTAAATACCGTAATGAGTTGTGTTATAAAGCTCCAGTAAACAGTATGTTTGTCTTGTTTTAAAAGACGATCATTGTAAATACTGCAACGAGATGTGTTATAAAGTTCCATGGGTAGTATGTTTTTTTTTCAACAGTCTTGTTGGTTATAGGTGTCACTGAACACTGAGAACGGTGTTCCCCAAAGGGGGAAGGTTCTGTAACAACCCTGGTTAAAAATACATGTAAAAATATATAAGGCCACGGTGATGGGACATGTATTCCAAGCTGAATGGTGGGGAAAACATCCTAGTGGGTGTTCATTCAACTTACTATGGATAAGGAAATTGGCAAAGGCAATGGAATTTGGAAAGGTAAAGAGGCATTTTGGCACATATATTTATGAAAATAATAGAAATTAGGAGAAAATTAAGGTGAAAGGTCACATGTTGCATGTGAGGAGGAAATTGAAGGAATATAATGGAAAATGAAGAAAATAGAGGCCTCATTAATAAAAAGGCTTATGAGGATCAGTGGGTAAGTTTGGTTAGTTCAGTTTTGGAGCTCTCTCATTTTTTCTCTCTCTCTCTCTCTCTCTCTATCTATCTCATTCTTGGACACTTAGAGTTTTCTTGGAGCACTCTTGGAGGGTGGAATACTTGGATTTTTGGAGCAAGAAGGCAAAGGAAGAGCAGGAAAGCGCAAGAGGACATCAGGATCAACAACTACAACGAATTTGGCTTGCAGGCACCGAGTCACATGTATGTTTTCCTCACTAGTTTTGACATGCATGACATATGCATGTGATTTCTTGGTAATGATTTGTCACTGGCATGGAGGATTGCCTAGATTGACAATGGATTTGCCTAGACTTTCTATTTCTTGGATAACCATGGTGTTGTGAGTTTATTTGCTTTGTTTTCTAGTTGGTTCTCATGTTTCCTTAGCTTGGGTTGAGTTACTAGTTCATGGAGCCTTGGTTGGACAAACACTCTGGAGCCTTGTAACAAATTGGGTTGAGTTATTAGTCCTGGAGTCTTGGTTGGTCAAATGCTATGGAGCCCTTGGTGGGTTGAGTTACTAGTCTTGGAGCCTGACAACAACTGTGGGTTGAGTTACTAGTCCTAGAGCCTTGGTTGGAAAAATGCTCTGGAGCCCGACAACAACTGTGGGTTGATTTACTAGTCCTAGAGCCTTGGTTGGAACAAATGCTCTGGAGCCCTGTAAGGCTTGGATAAAGACCAATGTGGTGATGGTTTGATGATGTCCGACCATGAGGTGGAATCATTGTTTGATGGGTTGAGGTGGTTTGCCTCTGGATGCCTTGGATGGTTTTGGATTGATGTGTTTTATGAGATCCCACATTCATGTTTGGAATATGGAATGGGGGTGAATGGATGAAGAGAGATTTGGCTCAGCCATTCTATGGTCAGGTGCAACGTGGAAGTCCCATCCCAGGTTTGGATTTTTCATCATCAATATGAGGTTATTTCACCTTGTATTTCTATGAGTATTATACTAGTTTATATGTGGATTATATGACTGTGATTTCTTGGTATTTATGTTGCTATTATGTTGGTTATGTATACGTTTTATGATAATGGCTATGTATGGATCACATCATGTTTTTACTTTTATATGAATGAACAATGTATATATGGCCTAATGGATGAAACTGCAACTAAATTGATAAGGAAACAATGTCACATAGCTAATCTCAGATAAGTATGATACCCCTATGCTTAGATATGCTATTTACACCTGTAGATTTCATATATGCCAAGTGTTTGACAGAATGTCAGTCCTGTTGCGGATGGTTAGGCATAGTCTTGGAGTTATTTTTGGTTTATTAGTCTTGTCATCATGTGTTTAATGGATTTTGGAAGTTACAACAAGTTTTGGGCAGTGGCCGAAATTCTGGGCTTGAAAAGTGCCTTAAAATCCTTGAACTCTAGCACATGTTTGTTGGAAATAGTTGCTGGATGCAGGAATGCAGGCTTGTGGGATTGTCCAGAGCCCTTTGGATGCTGGCATGCCCATTGCATGGGAGCTTCCAGAGGTAAAGAGGTCTAAAACCTCAGAAGAACTCAGGGGCTGGTTAGTAGAAAGGTTGGGATGGTTCTTAAGAGTCCTATTGTTCACGTTGAAGGTATGTATGATGTGTTTCCGTCGATTCCACTTCCTTAGGGGGACTTAGGAGGCCAAATCATATCATAGTAGCCTCTCATCACATGTTTACCTTGGTTGGCAGGTTACTCTGGTAGATGTGGGAGGAGGGTGTTACACCAAATGGTTCAAGAGGAGCAAATTTGTGCCACAATCGTAAATTGGAAGGAGAGGATTGACATTCTAACATCATATATTACCTTAGAAATTTATCTGCCTCTTCTAGATTGGTAGATTATAAGAGGAAAGCCCTTATATTGAAAGCTACAAAGTATTGTTTAACTTAGGATGGCCTTCATTGGACGAAATCGGATGGAGTTATCCTTCGTTATGTGATTAAGGATGAAGCTAGAAAATTAATCAAATAATTTCACACAAGATTTTGCAGTGGGATTTATGTGGCTAGGACCATGACACAAGATACTGAGGGCGGGGTACTATTGACCGTTATTGTAGAAATTCTACGTAGATTAAAAACTACTCATGTAATTTATTAAAGCATAAAACTTGAATCTACTCTACTCATCTACGGAAAACAATTCACGATTGAGAAAGGAAATCATAAACAAGCGACATGATTCAACACACATACATAGATATTTATCTAGTGGAAAGAAACTACTCAAAACCCTTCCTATATGTATTTCATTAATCAAATAATAGAGAAGAAATATAATGCTCGCTTAAGCTTGAGCAACCTCTGCACTAGTATAGTCTATTTCACTACTTCACAGACTAACTCTGGCCAACACTTAACCAATTTCTCAGCCTGCTAAGCTCCTATTTCCATGTGTTGTTCCTTGAGGAATTAGGCCCCTATTAATTAGGAAATTCATCAATGAGAATTGTGCCATCGCTTTAGGCCCTTTCTTGACTGCATGCACCACATGTAGACTTAGGAATAGTCTATAACTAATAGTACACTTCCTTTTAACTCCAATCTCAAATGGGTAACTCGAATTCTCTCCATGCATAAGTTATTCTGGGATGATTAATGAGTTAACTAGTTGATCACTAAGGTACACACCCCACTACTAGTCCCTCCATTAGTTCTCTAACAGTTCGAACTAGTTTAACTCACAATAACTCAAATTAACTAAAACAGATTGTTATAAATTAGCAATCAATCATATTGAACCGAACTCAAGTGTCTCCAACTCGAATTAACTGAATTATCTAAGTGACAAGTTCCATGTCACCACAGTTAACTACCTCCAAGTATTTTGCTGAAATTGAAATTCGAATTTTAATCTAGTTTGACCAAGGCAAAGTCAAAACTAGATTTTCTTGCTGCATTTTCAACACTCCCTCTCAACAAGAAAGGGATTATCTGATACCTCGATCCCGCCTCTATGGAACTCAAATTTTCCCTTTGATAAAGTCTTTGTCAAAATATTTGCATCTTGTTCCTTTGTAGGAATGTACTCCAACAACATAATCCACCTCTCCACACAATTCCGTAGATGGTGATACTAGATGTCGATATGCCTGGATCGATAATGAAATATAAGATTCTCATAGAATTTGATACAACTCTGATTATCACAATAAATCATAGTAGGATCCATCATCTGACCAAATAACCTAACAAGAATCTTTCTCATCTAGATCGCCTCACATGATGCTTGACTTGCAACCATATACCCTGCTTCTGTTGAACTAAGTGCCATAGATCTCTGCTTCTTGTTGTACCAAGAAACTGTTGCTGATCCAAAATTAAAAATTCCTCCTAATGTGCTCTTATTGTCTGATGGAATCCCCACCCAATCTACATCTGTGAATCCTTGCAGCTTCACTCCCTTTGTTCGACTATACCAAAGACCAAACTAAGTAGTGATTCTAAGGTATCTCAACACATGCTTTGTTGCCTTCTAATTGAGTTTGGTTGGCTTAACTATTGCTTGACTAAATTGGTTAACTGCATAACACATGTATAGTTGTGTGTTCAACAAATACATAAGTGAACCCACAAGCTTCCCGTAAATGGTAGCCTCCACTTCCTCACCTAAAGTGGCATCCTTTTTCTTCCAACTACCTACTAGAGGAGTGTCCATGGGTTTGCTACTATACATGTGAAACTTCTTCAGTATCTCATTGGAATAATTTCCTTGAGAGACAAACAATTCCCCATATCCTTGCCATACTTCCAAACTGAGGAAATAATGCATGAGTCCCATGTCCTTCATCTCAAATTCTCTTGCAAGATCCTCTTTGCAAGAGCTGATCAACTTCTCATCACTAGTTAAATTAATTCATTGAAATATAACACAATAATCAATAATTTAGCTTCAACAACAATATGATAAAGCTTTGTATCTGCTTCACTTTTGGTGAAGCCCAACTTGGTGATATAGTTGTCGATTATAGTGTACCAAGCATGGGGTGCTTGCTTCAATCCATACAACGCTCTCTTGATTCTTCATACATGTGACTCTCTACCAAAGGTCTCAAAATCTTTTGATTGTTCAATGTACACCTCTTCCTCAATAACTCCATTGAGGAATGTTTTCTTCACAACCATTTGGTGGATATTCCATCCCATCTGCACTGCAATTGCTAGAATTGATCTAATGGAAGAGTACCTTGCTACTGGAGAAAATGTCTCCTCATAGTCAATTCCCTCCACCTGAGAGAACCTCTTGGCCACAAATTTGGCCTTGTGTTTCTAAATAATTTCGTTTGCTGCTTGCTTCACCTTGTAGATCCATCTCGAACCCACTGTTGATTTGTCCTTTGGTCTTGGGACCACTTCCCAAACATTGTTTTTGATAATGGAATCATATTCCTCTACCATGGAATCAACCCATACTGGTTGCTCTACCACTTCATCGAATGAATATGGTTTAGTCTCTACAAGCTCACTCATTAGAGCCATGTACACAGTGTACCGATTTGATGACCTCCTCTTCCTGTTTTTCCATGTGGGTTCTCCCACAATCTCTCTAGCATCATGCAATAATCTATCAGCTTCCCTGGTTCGTTTCCTTCCTTATTTGGATGCTTTTGCTTGAGTGGATGTCTCCACTCTCTGCTCCTATGCTTATGGATACTCCGCAACTTCTCAAGGTTTTTCCTTTGGAGCTGAAATCTCCTAATTTGAATGTAACTAAATCTCCCTCTCAAGAGAACATCTCATTTCCTTCTCCTCATCAAACTTCACATCCCTTCGAACAACTATCATCCTCGGGGATGGAAAGTACACATAATAGTCGTGAGGTGTTTTAGTGTACCCCACAAATATGCCCAACTCTGCTATTGGATCTATATTTTTCCTTGATTCCTTGGAAACATGAGAGTAAATAGATGATCCAAAGATCCTGAAGTGTGACACATATGGTTTCTTCCTTGAAAAATCTTCCTCTCATGTACTCATGCCAAGAATCTGATGAGGAATCCTATTCTGCAAATAGACCGTTGTGTTGCATGCTTCAACGCATAAGTGTAGAGGTAAGCCTTGGTCATGCAACATTGCCCCTGCTACTCCCACAATACCTTTGTTCTTCCTCTCAGCCACCCCATTATGCTGTGAGTTGTGGGGTGCTATCAACTCCCATTGAATGCCTTCCTTTTCACATAAATTTTTAAACTCATTCGACACATACTCACCTATGTTATCGCTCCTAATAACTTTCACTTTATTGCGAGTTTATTTCTCAGCAAGTTCTTTAAATTCAACAAACTTGGAGAATGTGTGGTCATTCTTCTGCATGAAGAAGATCCAACACTTCCGTGAGAAATCATTACAAATATAACATAATACATGTGCTTGGCAATGGAGGCTGTCGAGAAAGGTCCACACACATCAGAGTGAATCCTTTCAAGGACTGCTTGCGCTTTACTTTCCTAATCACTGAAGGTGTCTTTTTTGTACTTCCCCAATGTACACCCTTTGCATGTATCTCGCTGCTCTAGTGCTCCTTTGGGTAGGCCTGTAGAAATCTGCTGTATGATCTTCAAAGTGCCATGATGCAAATGGCCAAGTCTTTTATGCCATAATTCACCGATATCTCGACTCTGCACCTTCTCTGCTTTTGTGCTCAATGTTGCACAGTCTTCCAAATCTCATTTGTAGAGGTTGTTTACATGAACCCCAATCCACTTCACTTGTCCCATGGCTGTGTCTCAGGAAAGCCTTCCCTTTTCTGAATATCACATTGTAGCCATGGTATTCCAACATAGTATTCTTCTTTAGACCCGAAACATACATGACATCCTTGAGTTTGAGAGGGGATCCAGACTCCCTCTGAAAAGTAACTGTACCAATACCGATCATGCTATACCTTCCATCATCTCCCATATCAATGTGCATCTGGAGGTATTTATCCTTTAAGTTACTAGAAAATTATCGGTTTCTTTTCATATGGAATGAGGCTCCACTATCCATATACCACAGAATACCCATCATTGTGCTCACCATGCATGTGATGAGGGTGAAATCAAGCTCGAACTGTGAAACCAATGCTTCCCCTGCCGCTCCTCCTGAGGGCTTCTTGCCTTCCTTATTGCATGGAAACTTTGTGGCATAGTTCCTAGTTCATGACAGTGAAAGCACTTGATATTGGACAAGTATTTCTTATTTCCCGCTTGACTAGATTCTGCTTTGTATTGGGATTTCTTCTATTTCCCTTTCTTTTCCTTTCCATCCAAGGCACAATTCTTCTCATCCGAGACCTTGGATGAGGTCCCATATTTGGTGTTCCACATTATCTCCTCATGTACCAAATCTGAGCAAAGGTGTTCCTAATTTAGTAGCTTCTTCCTCCCATTCACTGAATCCTGGTAGTTGTGCCAGCTCTTGGGAAGGCTTAAAAGGGATGGGCTTACGAGATCCTCCTCTACAATAGTAACCCCAACTCCTCCAAGTTCATCACGACGTTGTGTGAATCTGCTCAGGAAATGTTGAATAGGTTCAGGCTTCTGCATCTTGATATTTTGAATCTTATCTTTGAGTGTCAGTTTCCCATGGTCATTGCTGTCTTCGAACAAATTTATCAGTGCTTGCCACATTTAATACGAGATTTCATTCCCATGGAGATTGGATACAATGTGGTCCTTCACACCCTCCAATATGATTCTCCTCACCTTGGCTACACACTTTATCCATTATGCTAGATCCTTGAGGTTAGATGATCCTGGTTTTGGAATGCCAATCTCGACAAATTCTATCAACCCATTGTCGTCCAGTACTGCCTCCATGTGATCCTTCGAAGCAAAAAAGTTCAAGCTACCCTCAAGGCCATACTCAAGCCTTAGACCATAGAATGCCATCCTGCTGGTTCTAAATAATTGATCCTACAAATTCGATCCTTCTACAATAACAACTTCGAATTCTCTTCTCTACTGTGAATCTTGCTATGATACCATGTATCAATTCTATGTAGATTCAAAACTGCTTATGTAATTTACTAAAATATAAAACTTGAATCTACTCTACTCATTTGCAGAAAGAAATTCACTATCGAGAAAGGAAATCATAAACATGCGACATGATTAAACACACATATACATATATTTAACTAGGGGAAAGCAACTGATCAAAACCCCATCCTGTCTAATTGCATTAATCAAATAATAGAGAAGAAATACAATGATTTCTCAAGCGTGAGCAACCTTTGCAGTAGTATAGTTTATCTCACTGCTTCATAGACTGACTCTGGGCAACACTTAACCAATTTATCAGCCTACGAAGCTCATATTTCCTTGTGTTGTTCCTTAAGGAATTAGGCCCTCATTAATCAAGAAATTCCTAAGTGAGAATTGTGCAATCCCTTTATGCCCTTCTTTGACTACATGCACCATGTGTACACTTCAGAATAGTCTACAATTGATAGTACACGTCCCTTGAACTCTATTCTCAACTGGGTAACTCAAATTATTTGCATGCATCAATTATTCTAGGTTGATTGATGAGTTAAATGGTTGATCATTGAGGTACACACCCCTTTACTGGACCCTCCACTAGTTCTCTAACAATTAGAACTAGTTCAACTCACAATAACTCAAATTAACTCAAACAAATTGCTATATTAGAAATCAATCATACTGAATTGAACTCAAGTGTCTCCAACTCGAATTAACTGAGTTGACTAAGTGAAGTGCCATGTCACCTCAGTTAACAACCTCCAAGTGTTCATCTCAAATTTAAATTCAAATTTTAATCTAATTTGACCAAGGCAAAGTCAAAACTAGATTTTCTTGTAGCATTTTCAACAATTATCTTCGCCGATAATTAAGCTTTGTAACAACATGCCAACCATGCCAATTATTCATTGGTAAGAAACAACTACTAGCATTACCACTCAAATGTGTGGTTATTAAGGCACCATTCCAACAATGGGGTCTTGAATTCATAGGAAAATTCAAAGACAACTATTATAGCAATGGCCACAAATGGATCTTTACTGATGCCAAGGTATTTAATTCTATGACGCTTGCATCAATGTGTTGTAATTGTGGAATATTGATGGTCCACTCTTCAAAATAGTATCCTCAAGGAAATGGCCAAATTGAATATAGCAACAAAAACACCATGAAAATAATCAAGAAAATTGTGGGCAAGAATAAACAAAGTTCGGATAGAAAGATCAAATACGCATTGTGGGCTAATCACATATCCAAAGCCCCCTGCTCTTAATGGATTTTCATTGATGGGAGTAGTCCCAATGTGTGATAAAGGTAACCTATGTATTATATTTTAATTAGAATGTGTTAGGTGACTTAATTATACCTTCTACAAGAAATACACAACATTGGCTTAAAGCTCCAACAAGAGGTAACTAGTTTTCTATGTAGACCTAAGGCTACAAACACAAGGCCTAGGGTTTTAGTAATTTTTTAAGTGTTGGAGACTCCAAAGGTAAATGCTAAGAGAAAAGTTTTCCAACAATGTGTATTTTCAAGGTCAAGGCTCATGAAACCTTCAAGAAGCCCCTAAGTTGAAGGAAGATAAATCTAGGGTTTCCCTCTTAGGGAAAACAACTAGGGAAAGAGAATTTATGGATGAAATTGAAGTGGACGCATGCCAAAAGGATATATTTTGTGGAAAATGATATCCTCTTGATATTTAGGCTCTTCAACCCCAATAGTTATACTTACCTATAGATTCATACTAGGCCCTAGTTTAATACCTTAGCCTCAAAGGGACCAAAAATTTAAAGGAGAGAGAAAAACAAATAAGAAAGATAAATGATCACCAACTAATTAGACCAGTCCCTTATCCCATGGGAGTATGGAATCAAGGATGTTACAAATCATCCAAATAGTTTCTAATATGCAAAATTTTGATGCCCTAGCTACCAAATTTCCAACAATTACCTATCCAATGGAAGAAGGTATTTTTCATGGGAGAAATACTAAGAGTTCACCACTAAGGACTTTCATTCATTACATAAGACATGTAAGAGATATATATTCAAAATTTAGGTACACTTACAATATAACATGTAAAGATTCCATTCCATTCATCCAATAATAACTCCAAAGTGCAACGATATATCTCCAAATATTGATATGCATCAAATAATATCTCCATAAGTTCAAGGGTCTGAAATGCACAAGTAGGATGAGATATCGAAGTGTGATGTAATGAGATATGACAATGAAGTCCTCCTATAGATATATATATATATATATATATATATATATATAATATATATAATATATATATATATAATATATATATATATATATATATATATATATGAGGAGTTTAAGTTCCTAGTAGTCTAGAAACCCCTATAAACAATAAAATAATGGGCTAGGTCACACGCTGACCTAGTAACATTTGAAAAATAAAATAATTCTCCACATATGTGAGTCAAAATTAGAAACAATGTTGACATCATGCAAGAGTAGGCCTTTCTAACACTGATGTTGATGACAATGGGTGCCACCATGAGTGTAGAATTACTCTAAAATCAACCTCTAGGGGTTGGATCCTAGGTTTTTGACATAATCCATCCACAAACTCCAATTTGGATTTGGGGCACAAAAGTGGTCTCTATGGGTCTCCAAGTGGCCAAAATGGTTGTCTACACTGCAACATTGAAGGATCTAAATGTGATTCTAGTCCTCCCATATCTCAATTCATGAAATCATTCTCATCTAAACCTTAAATTGACTTCCATCCATCTGATTAATGTTAAGACGCTTGGGGGCATGCTAGTCTAGGTGCATCATCCCATGAAAGTCGGCTACACGGGGAAAAGTGTTGGAACATTGTGGGTACTAGAGGTGCCCAGGGATGTCAATGATGCTCTACGACTGTCTAGAGTACCATGGCTCTCAACGCTTCAACTATGGGTGTCAGTATGTCCCTCTTGAGGACATGGACCCCAGTTAAGTTGCCCAAACCTATAGATGGAACCACTTGTTAGTGACACACAATACCCAATGCTACAACTTTCACCATTAAGTACATTTATTCATTATTGCATCTAAGTGAAACAAGCTTGAAAGTAATGGAAAAATCATCACTTCATACAAGGTTTCTCTTCCAAAATTGTGGCTTTGGTCATGTGATGTTGTTACCTCCCTAGGTAGGATTGGTTAATAGACAATCCTGTTAGGTTTTTTCAACACCCAAGGGTAAGTGACATGTACTTTGTCCACCCTTCACTCGATAGGTGCCATGTGAATAATATGGATCAAAGAGAAAATTACTTCATGGCCAAGTGCCATCGTCAACGGGACCAACCTAATGGGGATCCTCATCTTGGGTGTATAGATGTGAGGAGGGAGCAATTATGGATTCATGAGTTACCAACTTAGCCTTTCTTTATTCCACCCCTCTTATGCCTTGTACATTTTCTTGATTTTTCCTTGTATTACTACTCATAGCTCAAAGGGTTAGAGCTTGCTTTGTATGATGTATAACAATTATTACCCCCTTAAGGATGGGGTAGTTCATCACCCATCAGGGGTTAGGACATGCAAAGGTTCCTTGTCTTCCATGAGGTAAGGCAACATTGGCCTAGGAACCGGTTGATGGCCATATGACTAAGGTAGAGCTCATGCTTGGATTTTTCACAGGGGATAATTTTTATGTCCCAACAATCTTTTGATTTTTTAATATTAGTTTATTTTCCTTTGTTTGTGGCCATTCTATGCTCTTTATGTTTCTGTTAGTTGCATCAACTCCCCAGGGTACATTTATAGGCCCTAAATACATATGAGGATGAGTGGGTCCCAAATTCCATTAAACCAGTGGTTAGTTTAACCCAAAGAATGGAGGTGGAAAATGGGCTTGTAATGTAAGGTGGAAAGTGGTATGTATGGAATATGGAGAGATGGGGCTATGATATCTTAGTAATGGATTTCCATGTGGTGCCCCTCCTGTTATCACTCAGAAAGTTTTCTTGGATGTAGGAAAGAACTTCATAAGGTAACCTTTTCAAACAAATCTTACAGATTGAAGGCCAACCCCTTCAGTCCATAGCGGGCTCTCTTTGGCAACGTAATCACTAGGCTTAGCAACTAGTTGTGTCTTTAAACAATGGCTAGATCTTCAACAGGGATATGATGAAATAGGGTTTGGTTGGGATGAAGAAATTAATTCATTGGGAAATGGGGTCAACAAATCAAGTTTTAAGTTCAATTACCAAGATCTTGACTGTATGAATCAAGATGGACAAAGGCAAGGTAGATGGCAAATTGTAGACATATCAAACAACATCTGAAAGATAGTAGAAGGAGATAACAATTGACTATAGCAGGGCATGAAACATGAATCCTGCAAGCTTTAGAAGAAAGAGTGCAAATGTTTAAACCATATGAACCAAAGTATTAAAATAACGAATTCTGTCACATAATCTTATTTAAACATCAGAAGATAAAACATAATTTGGCATCACATAAAAAGAGAAATTGTCACAGAAGAGAACAGATTGAGTACACCATCACAAGAATCTTTGTATCATTGATCATAATTGGCACTTGCAAAAAATTAAGTAATTTAATCACACACAACAAAAATCCCTGTTTGTTTCATAATCCAACCTTGATTTATTACAATTTTTGGAATTTAAAAGCAAATTACAAGGTCCAGGTGTAAATATTTTTTTACAAAATCAAAATAAAAACAAGTCCTTAAACTGATAACCCAAATCAAATAACAAATAAAAAGAAATAATATCTAAAGCTTGTTGCAAAAAGCCTTGAATGGTTGAGTTGCTGGTCAAATCTCCCTTGACAAAGGAATCTTCAAAATTGTCATTTATCATAAATTGCCACTTGCTTTTGAATGCAATGATGTTGGCTATAATTTTAGAAATAATACTCAACTCTCTATCTAAATCATTGGAATTTGATTGCCATTGGTATACTATCTCCTTGAAAATCTGCAATTTGATTTTCGATTGCTGATTTTGTGCCTGGGATATAATTAGTTTGCTCGAGATCTTCTCTTCTGAGAGATAATCTTCTGCCTTGGATAAAAATACTTTGAAAAGTACCACAAATTTTGTAGTTGTCAATTGACCCATTGATATTTTGCCTTAAATTTGGGATTAAATCTTCTATATGTTGAGTTTTTGCCACCTCGGAAGCTGATTTAGAAATCCAAAATATATTCCAACAGATCCCTAAATGTTATAGTTGCTAAATATCCATTCAATGTGTGTGGTGCCATCATAAATCTTACTAGTGCAATTTTTGGGTATGGGACCAAAAAAAATTGACTCCTTCCCTCCTTTCTAGGAATGATTGCTTCTTCAAGGATTGAGCTTGAAATCCCAAAAGATAGAGCACCAGATGCTTCCTCCATATTGACAATGTGAATAACTGCAAACTTTAAATTTTACTTAATTATGAACCGTCTATTCATACCAAATCAATATAGAAACAAATTAAAAACTCGTATTCTTGGAATGAACGATAGAAAGTGTCCAGATAATAACATTCAACTACTTTTGTAAAATATTTTTTGTAAATTTAAATTCTTATTATGATTATGTTTTCTCCACCAAATTTGGGGTGTTTTTATGGCAAGTCAACCCCATCTTGAACCCCTTTTTTGAGTATAAATAGGTCATTCAATTTCCCTCAATATATAATTAATCTCAAGTATTATCTTGTGTTTTCCATCTGATAATTTCTGAGGTTGGGGTAGTCACACAAATCATAAGAAGGCGAGCAAGCTCTTTGAGGGTTTTCTAGGCTTATTTTTTCTTTCTTTCTTGTGGTGGTTTGTTGTTAATCCAGGGTTAAAAGAGAAAGTTTCTAAAGTCCAGTCAGAGTCCTAGTTAATACTGAATTAGGGCCAAAAATTTAAGGTGGAATTCAGCATGAGGCAACTACAGGAAGGGGTAGAATTTGACATGAGGTAGCCACAATAAGGTTGAATTAGGGCCATAGGAGAAGGTCGAGGTTTCACTAGTTGAAAAAGTCGATTCTAGGGCAAGGCTATGGGCAAGTCTAGGCCAAGTTATGAGTCCTATTTTAAGGACAATAGGTTGATTTTCAAGGGTTGTCAAGGGAAGTTTTGAAGGACAAATCCTAAGCCTGTTTAGGCCTATTTTGAAGAGTTATTTAAATACCAACTTTATGTGGGAATATCAATCTCCAAAGACAAATTTTGTTGCAGTTTCCAAGAGTGTTTTCAGTCGTATCTTTTCATGACTAAGATAAAAAATTGAAGGCCAAGATCAAATTAGTTAAGGATTTGGGTGAGGTATGTTCTAGGCTTGCTCTGACAACTATTGTAGAACATATTTGAGGGTTGATAAAGCTGAACAAAAGGGACAAATTTGAAAGCAAATTTAAGGGGTAGACACAAAATTGTTCGGTCTATGTTCAAGGGAACACTTGAGGACTATATCCCTCGGTAACTTTGATGCAATCCTAAAGCATACACAGTGGTAGCGGGAGGGAAATAAATGGAATCTTCATATATGGTATGATCCCTTACAAAGCAATTAAGGTTTTAAATAAATGGTATATCCGAGTTCGATGATGTGCGACAAAGTGTTTTGATCTTATTTGCAAAGTAAGTTCTAGTTATAGCTACTCAGGAATTTATTGTTATAGTAAAGAATGGTAAATGTCTGATTACATTATTGTGAGAACATATAGACACATCTATGTCTACGAGTTCCATGTAATTGTGTATGAGTTGCACTAATAACTTGCTTGAGTATGACCTGGTATACTTAGTTTGATGGTGTGTGATAGAATGTAGATGTTGGTCAAAGTTCTTTGCTATTTGAATTAATGCTTGGTAACTGTTAATGTTGGTGTCAATATCACTACTACTGGTTTTGTTTTCAAGGAAGTGAAGTTAGTCCATTGATCTAGTTTTATATTCTTGACAATTGGTGATCTATTGTGATTACAATGTTAGATATCATATTATTGTTGTTACATGTTACTAGGGTTGAGTAGAGCTGCTAGGGTTTTCATGTATATGTTGATACCATTAGAGTTTTGATAGTGTCAAGTATTTTTGGGGTTTGGGCAGAGGTTGTTTTGTAGGTGGAGATCAAGGCTTGATGCTATTGATGAGAAATATTTTACTATTGAAGCTACTATGGTTGACTGAGTTTGGTTTGATAAACAAATTGTCTTTCTTACAGTATATTATTGGTACAATTATTTCATCTCAGAAACCTATTATGGATCTATCTCTATGCTACTAGGATATAGATGATGAGAAATAGTAGAAATGTTTATTAAGCAGAGAAAATTGAATGCTATTGGATTGTTCAACTAGGTTTTGATCCTTTTGATATGTAGAGAGATTTCGTAATGTTGTTGATGACCTTGTGCAAGTATTATAGATTGACAAAGGAAATATATTGATTTGATGTTGTCTTTTTTGATATTGAGCAGAGGTGGATCCAATATTAAAATATATGAAATGTGGTCCTCTATGGCGAATTAAATGTTGGAGCCTTCAGGGCAAGTGGTGGCTTGTTGAGCAAGGTTACAGGTTGGTGCAAGGCGAAGAGTGAAGTCTCCATCAGGTTGGGGCTTGAAAACACTTTAAGGTGGCAAGGTGGTGTTAAGGTAATACACTGATGTTGCAGGGTGTTGGAGCATCCTTTCAGTTGGATATGATAAAACCAGGGTGTTGGAGCACCCTTTTAGTTGGAGATGATAAATCCAGGGTGTTGGAGCATCCGTTCAGTTGGATTTGGTAAAACTAGGGTGTTGAAGCATCCATCTAGTTGGAGTTGGTAAAAGCAGGGTGTTGGAGCATCCTTTCAATTGGAACTAACAAACTAGGGGGTTAGAGCCTCCTTCTAGTAATTATTGGAGAATCTTGGAAGTTGGAGCCTTTGTTGATTGAATCTATAAAGACATATATTAGAAAGCATTCAATGATTTTTCTTGTGGAAGTGTTTCCACCTAAAAATCTCTCGTGTATTGTTGGTTTTGTTGTGCATTTTTGAATGGTGTTGTTAAGCATTTAATGTTCATATGATATGATTAAAATTTTTAAAATGTACCGAACGCTGATTCACCACCCCCCCCCCCCCCCCCCCCCCACTCTCAGTATTGGTGAATATTCCACAAATGGTATGAAAGCAGGTTCCTTCAGTGGTAGCATAACAACCAGAAGGTAGATATGAAGAGACCAGAGATGGGAAAGTCGAGGAAGCACACATCCAAACGATCAAAGGAAGTCTCTGGTAATGCACCAGTTTCAAGACCTATTACAACTGATGAAGAGAAACAGGTTGGTCCAACTCTGTTGTTCAATGAAACAAAATATGAAATGTGGGAATCTAAAATGAAAGTCTATTTGCAAGCTCATGGCCATTATGTATGGGATTTTGTTGTTTCTTTAAATGCATCTACTAATGAATCAAGAAGGTACAATTCAAAAGCCATGAATGTCATTTTAAGTTCTTTTCCATGTTTGTGAAAGCCAAAGCGGATCAATGCTCATTAGCAAAAATGATTTGGTTGAAACTTTAAAATCTCTACTCAAAGAAGCATGAACGTTAAGATGAAGATGATGATGACTATGATTCAAATAAAGTAGATACTCAAATCAAAGAATATGAAATCAATGAATAAGAATAATCATAAGTGGAATTAGAGAGAGAATTCATGAGTGCCTCAAGTAATATTCATAAAAGTAAAAAGAAAAATCATATACTCAATGGAGAAATTTCTCTCCTAAGAATTCAAGTGGAGGAAGCATTAAAGAAAGAGAAAATCTTGACAAACCAATTAGAGGAATATATACATAAGTAAGAGGCATAGATTATTCAAAATAAAAAGGAACTTGATGCAGCCCTAGGTAAAATAAACAGGCTCAAGGAATGGAAGAAGGAGCAATTGCAGGACACTAAAAAGAAGAATCACGTTATTAATGAAAAGGATCAAGAAATTGTTGATTTAAAGATGAAGGTAAAAGAAGCAGGTGGAGTTCCATGAAACAAAGGTACAATTTCCAAGCCCCCAAAGAATAATATTGAAGAAAATCCTGTCATAATCCTTCAAAGGACAAATCAAACTAAAAGCCAAAAGAAGATTGATAGTGTTGTCGCTCCAAGAAGTTATGTTGAGGTAATCAAGGACAAGGATCAACAAAGGATTGAACCTCATATGAGAAAGTCTGTCTTCACAAGTTCATCAAGGCAAGACATCTCATCTAGGTACACTCATATATTTTCTGGGAATTGTTTCTCATGTATTAACTTTAGGCATAAGGCTAGGGATTTCACATCTCATGACATGGATTATTATCAAGGGAATTATGAAGACCTTAGAAGCAAGTTTTCAAGAACATGAGGCAGATGACCAAATGGCTTCATTAGAAGAAAGTATATGTCAATTGTTCTATCATTCATGTTCCACATTTAATGTTACAAATTCCATAACTATGGACACATAGCTCATGATTGTAGATACATGATGAAGTCTTCCATGAGGGAAAATACTGATATCAGGTACAAGAAGGTTTGGAGAAGAAATCAAAATAAAGAATATTAAGTGAATGAAGAAAAGTCAGAGGCCATGCTATTAGGAGTTGTAAAGTTGCAAGACCATGATAAATCTACATATACAAAGGAATATGTCAAGGTTCATAATGATTCTAAAACAAAGCAGGTTCATATATCATTCTAAAGAATCTATCTTGGAGACTTTTAATCTTGTGAATGTTGAAGAGGGGGATTCGAAGTAATAACGATACAAATTTGAAAGCCTATCCTTCAGATAGTTTTGGTAGTCTCATAGTGGTTTGATAAGAGATTTATGGAATCGTATCAAATGGATTTATTTATTCAAGGCACATTTCAATGGTTCATCGATTGCAAGTATGTGTTTAAGAAAGAACATGTGATGATCAATTATAGTAAATGTTTTATGGATAGATGAGTAAAATATTTGATAAGCATAGGCATGGAAAATTTTTGTGGGCTTCAAGAATGAGCTCGGGAGAATTGAAGAAGGGATCATTTTCCATTATTCTATTGGTGAACTTTCAATAAAGAATATTGTCATAGGTGAAAATTGCTAGTGGAGAGCTGTGAGAGGCATAAAATGACATGGGGAAAGAAACAATCCAAGGAAGAAAGGAATATTGCAGGGAGACAGAGTAATATACTTCATCAGGAGTTACCATTTTCCATTGATGTCAAAGGGGGAGAGAAATCAAGAGAGAAATACTAGAAGCATGGAGATAGGGGAGCAATAATCACAGGGGGAGTATGTGTGTTGCCATCGATGACAGAGGGAGATATTGTTGAATGGTGTTGCCATTGATGCCAATGTTACTATTTAAATGCTCTTATTATACATCAATGGATTGAATTAATTGGAAGCTCCAATGTATAAGAATCCTGGGAAGGAAGAGAAGAAATCCCAACCCATGTGGTGTGGTCATGATGCCCCATATTTGATGAGAAAATTGATTGGGAATATTAATGAATTTCAAAACAATACCATCATAGGATTATAGTAGTCGTCATGTCATTTATAACAGTAAGTGGCATGCCACATAACTCCTCATGGTTGAAGAGATATGACTTCTCAAATATGAAGCCCCAAAAGTGTGGTCATGGTGCCCAAATGGATGATAAAAGACAACTTTATGATTGGTCAGTTTTTAACATTAATATTTAAGAAATTATTGAATAGATGATGTAGATTTTGAGTTGACAATGTCATACTCAAAATGAAAATTTATAATTATCAAATTAGCTTCTAAAGGAGGTCTCAAATCGGCTCCATAAAAAATATTTTTTGAAATTTAAATTCTTATTATGATCATGTTGGCTCTGTTAGGGTCCTATAATAGTAGGATTCATAATTTTGAATGCCTATGGTTAAGTCTTGTAATATTGTACATACCTTTTCTTTTTGTGCAAATGTTTTCCATATTAAAAAATTAAAAAATTTAAAGAGGGTATGTCCTAAAAGAAATATCAAAGGACAAAAAGAATAAGAAAAGATCAAAAAAGTGAAAAAATATGAACCCCAAACAAAAAGAGATCATGAAAGTGTGCAAGTCCAAGTGCCACTGCTTTTTACTTTTATGTACAAAATAGTGGTTATGTGTAGCTTGTCATAAATGCCACAACTCATAATAGTCAAACTGTTTAATCTTGACTACTTCATGCTTTAAATTTCATGTTTATAGTTAGAGAATAAAGATCTAGCCAAACTGTTTAATCTTGGTAGATCAGTAGTTAGGTAGAGAAATAAAATGTGCTCATAAGCTTAATATGAGCCATTGGAAGATATAAGGTTAGAATTAGATAGTTTTTTTTTCAAAAAGAAAAAGGAAAGAAAAGGTCCGCTAGCTTAAATGCACCCAAAAAGTGAAGAAAAAATGTTAGGGTAAGTAGAAGAAAGGTTACAGAAGTACAGGCTAGTTGAAGCATAAGCACATTTATCATGCTTAACTATATGTCTAAGTGTGCAGAAGCAATTTTGGAAGTGAAAAGATGTTCACAAGTTGATTTGGTTAACTTCCCCTCATTTAATTTCACCCCCCACTACATACTTACTAATTTCCCCATTGTTATCACTTAGATTGACCTCACGCTGAAGGGAGGCAATGCCAGGGTAACCACAAACCAAGTTTAGCCAAGTAGCTAGCCCTACTAGGCCAAGAGAGGGCTCTCTCCGTAAGGATCTCAGTCAAGATGACTAGATCAAGTAAAGGATTTTAGGCTAGATATAGTAGCTCAAGAGTTTTGATTGGATTTTGTAGAGGTTTTGCTGGATCAAGAGGAGTTGGGTAGTTTAGGTCTCGGAAATTAGGTCAGAAATGCAGGGTGTTATATGGAGCAAGGTAGGCATAGGCTTTAGCACTTTAGGGCTTGATGAGGTGAGAAGTTTAAGACTGGTGAGAAGCTAAGAATGGCATGTGACAATCATGGATCCTTCGTAAATAGTAGAAAACATATAAATGTGAATATTTACCCAAAGCAGAGCAGTGTTGTGATGGATTCTGCTTATCACTTGAAAACATTCACTAAGAAGCAATCGAATGATTAATGGAACATACAAAACATTATAACATATGATCACAAAAGAAGAAACTGCACTAAAACTCCATACCACATGGATCCCATAAAAATAGCTGCAATTCTTATTAATCTCCTCCCAAACTGCTTACAAAGATGTACAGTCAAGGTCTGAGCATCCAACTGAGTCAAACCCTTTAAAATGAGGAAGAAGAAGAAGATATAGGCATTGTTTCAACCTCCTCCCATCCTCAAGGGTTGAATCCCCAAGATGAGGAGCTAATCTAACCAACACTGAACAAGAAAACAGGGATATAGGCATCTCAACAACTTACCTCTAAAAGTGAAAAACTGATTCATTTGAGCTCAAACTAACTCCTAAAGCAATGAATCTACCCTATGCTATTATTTATATATCATAATTACATGCAAAGTCAACATTTACAATGGTAAATCATCCACCATGAGAGAGAATCCATGATTACAGTAAAAAATTGGAAAAATAACAACATTGAGCAAAAATTGTGAAAAGTGCAGCGCCACTAAGCAAAAGAATAGTGCCACTTTTAGGACCCTTTTGGAGGTCTTACTGGCATCCAAATTGAGCCCAAGATATCTCATTGGAAAGGTCTAAAAGTATACTTTCCAGAACACCTAGAATTTATGCATTTGGAGCTCATTTGACTCCTCAAAACTTGATTCTCCCAAGACTACTTATGTGTGTCCAAAAAGTGGCATAAAGGTCATTTTTAGGGTGTTTTTTGACCTTTTGGTGGACCAGTTATGCCCCAAAAATTTTGAAACTTGCTAGGCTGCATGTCCTCATCACTATGAATCCAAAAATTCAAGCCATTTCTTCAATGAGTGCCCCTAGCAAAAGCGCAGTGCCGGTGGCGCTACGCTTTTAGGCAGTTTTTCTATGTAATAAAATTCAAAATTGCAAATGACAAAATTTGTTCAAAACTTGCCCAAAATTGGTGTGAAGCACCACCATCATGTGCTTTGATGAGACAAGGAGGCTTCAGCCAACATTCTAAGTCTATCCTCCTCTTTCTTTCCTTTCAAGGCCCGCCTTAGCCTAGCTTTCATTCTCTTGACCCTCATATTGCAATTCTTGTTTCGGGTCCTATAATGATAGGCCATGTGTCTGATCATTTGATTATCTCTATTGGCTTTCCATAGCAGATTCTCAAGGTGTAGGTTGACTCTTTCAAGCCAAATCTCCCTATCATTTTCAATCTCATGCTCAATAGGGGCAAAGTGACTTGTGCCTCTTTGCCACTTTGTCTTTTCATCTTGAGAATTTCTAGCTCCATGAGGACTTGTTTGTTAGTCAGTTGCTTGTTTTCTTGCTCCAAATATGTGATGAAATATTTGGCCCTCTCCAAATTGTTCGCCAAAGCTTGCACTTGAGCTTCCCTTTCCCATATGATGATGTCTTTGATGGTTTCTTCGTTCTGAGCCTCCAAGTTAGTGATATCAACTCCATGATGAGTATAAGGCTGCTCCAGCTCATCATGCTCAGTCAAGTCAAAATCTCTTTCCTCCTCATCATCATCCGACATCTTTTCCTTTCCTTTGTGCAGCTGCTGCACCTGTACCTACTGTGTTGAAGAATAAGGCAAAGCCCCTTCCACATCTTGTGGAGTTAGCATTTGCCTGTGAGCTGATGAAGAAGGCAAGGCCCCTTCCACATCTCGTGGAGAAAACACTCGCCTATCTGCTGCAAATAATCTCCTAGTGCCCCTCTGATATGTCAGGAAAATGGGCACCTCAGTAGTTCTTGTCTCCTTGGCATCCTCATAGTCTTGGTCTTCCAGGTCCATGTTTGCAAGGTTGAGGTGTATGGAAATGAGGAATGAGGGGATGGAAGATGAACTTGTGGCTAGGAAATGAATGGAGGAGTAGGGAATGAGAAGAAGGGTTTTGTGCCTTGAGATTTGCTCTTGGGGAAGAGGGACAAAGGGGAATGTGAAGGAATAGTGGTAAAGAGGAAAAAGGGATAGGGTGATAGGGAAATAAGGATAGGGGAATTTTAGGACAGTAGAGCGGGGTGCTAGGATGAATAGGAAAGAGTTAGGGTTTAAGCATCATTAGGGAGATTTTAGGGTTTGAGATTAAACATGGTAAATAATCCTTCTGACTTAGATTAGCAAATCAAAACCAAGGTGAAGAATGTTTACTTGTGGAAATGGAGAGAATGGGCAATTTTTAAGTTTGCTTGAGGATTTGGAGGTTTTTGCGCTCTCCTGCTAAAAGCGCAGCGCCAGGTGAAAAGCACAGGGTTGGTCTCCAAAAGCGTAACGCCACTTCCAACCCACTTTTGACTACCTTACTGATGTCCAAATTAGGCATGGGATAGCTCGTTGGAAATATTTTCGAGTCTAGTTTCCAAAACATCTTGAATTTTTCAATTTGGAGTTCATTTTCCCTGTGAAAAGCTCCATATCCCAAGAATGGTCAAAATGTGCAAAATGAGGCCGCCAAAATGCAGAGTGATGTTGCAATCAACTTTTGAAGGTCTTCCTCAACTCCAAATTAAGTTCATGATAGCACATTGGAAATATATCTGTGTCTAGTTATCATTTGACTCATCAAGAAATTCATTTGGTCACTCTAGCTAGGAGAAAGCTTGATTTTCCCAAGGTCACTCCAGAAGTGCATCAACTCTCCTGAGGAAACTGTATTTTTGACATTTCTCTAGAACCATGACACATGTGTAAAAAGTGAAGGAGGTTTTTCTTCCTTGGTCTATTGTGGACAAAAATATCTCTCACTTTTTGTAAATTCTTCCATGTTTGGTCTAAAACATAGTTTGAAGAAAAACTAGCCATATGTGTGGCAAATGATTTGTCCCTTGGAATGACTTATTGAAAAATGATGGAGGCATGATGTGTATAAGTTGGAATGGTCTCATACTCGCTGAAATGACCTCCCTTATGCCTCATATACTCATATGTATCTGATTCCATAGCCAACCCTAGCTCAATGGGTGAGGAAATTAGGGTTTAGTGCTCGTGGAAAATGATGATTTGGACACTCTTGGGAAAAAACAACTCCCTTTGGCATGCACTTAACCCTTTGAAACTTTACCCTTTCACTTGACTATTTCCTTTGAAAAATTGATCGTTTGATGGTCTGGCATCTTTGGAACACTGAGTTAACAGCTTGGGAGGGTGAAGTTATTACATTTTAAAGACATAAAATTACATAATGAAATAAGCATTTCTCTTTACAAATCATCTTCACATGGTGAAGGGATGTTATTTGATCACCCTTTACTTGCCGGTTTTATGCAATGGAATGGAACCTTGGCAACCCTAATTACCTAATGAAACCTTGAAAAACCCTAAAGACCTAAGGAGACCTTGAAGAACTGAATTTCAAGATGACATAATGACCTCATGACTGATACAAATGGCATGATAAAAATAACTTTATGGATGATGTATAGTCAACAAGATATGAAACTATGCCAGCAAGTAATCACATTTAGAGAAGAGTGATGTTTTTGGACTAGGACTACCATCAGTGACTAATTTTTTACATGACCTAGTGGAATGATAAAAAATTGCTAAATCAGACCCTTCAAATGATATGAAAAGAGGATTTTTGATCACTAATGGCAGGATGCAAATACTGACACTAACATCGGCCTTATTAGGGATGGTAGCTCCTTGGAGGTGTCAAGAACACCGTAGACCAAGTGCCTCCTCCATTGGGCAATACGATCAAAACAAAAAAGACTAAAATAAGAAAAATGACTCAATACAAACTGAAGACTGACTCACAACCAACTCTAAACTTGACTAAAAAAAAATAACTCAAGACTTACTTAGTTGAAACAAGTACTTACAAAACTTATTAATTGGAAGCAGACCATCAATATTTGAGGGCTTCAAATACTAATGACAACCACCTACCTATTGAAGAAATATGTACAATCATGTGAAGTGAACTTTCCAATGTAACCAATCCAGCAGATGGCTACTCATTGAAATTCTGCTCTCACTTTCCTCAAGCAGGCAGAACGATGTACATGCAGGCAATTCACAATAACAACTAAAACCAAGGGTTATGCTAATGAACCAAGCGACATTCATCTTCTCTAATTCTTGCAAAAGAATGTTGAAGGGATCTTGAAAAACCTGAAGCACTAGCTTGTTGTGAGATCCAGCAGCAAAAATACAAGTACTCCCTTCATTATGAACTGAAAGAACAGTTGGTTGCTAATTGATAGGAAGGCATAGAGAAGTATAAGCTTCTGCTATTTGAGTGTTGGTTGTAAATTCCTCGAGCATGAGAAATTCTGACTCGATTTCTGGCATATTGTCTCTCTTAAGCTCATACTCCTCACTTTCATAGTCTACATCATTCTTAAACAGAAAACATTCTTCAATATTATTGAACATGATAGCCCTATCATCTTCATGAAATAAAACAATATCTGTTCGCTGATCTATAAATCTAATTTCAAGACTATCCTCATTTTCAAAAGTGGAAGAAGCTTCACTAACACCTTCTTGACTATGTGAACATTGTAGACTTGCATTAGCTTGGGTTGTAACATGACCTTTCAGTAGTTGATCTATCTCATCTTCAGACAGAGGAGATAGTACCTTTTGTTTTCTTTTGCCAAAACAATAATTGTCTTCTTGAAATAACAATTCAAAACATGAAAGATGAGAAGGAAAATCTGACTGACAGTCCTCAATTCCCTGGTCTTCTGAAATTTGAATACATTGTTGATCATCTTTGTAGTGTCCTGTCTAGGGTGCTAGACTAGGCTATATTTATTATCGACCAGGATGCGTAGACTTAGAGGCATGCGTCTAAAGTATATAGACATAAAGGATTATTAGCTAAGTGGTTATGATGGTAGGTCACAGGACTTCTTTACGGAAGATTGAGTTATGTTACCTATCACCCAAACACTTAGGTCACTCAGTTAATCTACCTCATTACAACACTGTCATTCAATTCACTTATCAAATTAAAACACTGTGTATCACTGCAAACCAAGATTTTAATCCCCTTATAGAGACACTATGCATAAAACCCGTTCAGCAAATACTCAACATTCACTAATATTCATGCAAGATAAAAACATACAGAAATCATAAGCATACTTTGAAATGATAACAAAGTTCATGACATTGCTTTAAAAGACAACAAAGGATCGAATCCCTTACAGGATACGATTCACGATCTCAGTGATGAACTGTTCAAGCACTATCATAAACATAAACCATACTCATTCTATTGAAATCAACAACCAATTCTAATTACTGTGCATATAATTTAATACCCTAAGCTGCGAATGAAAAGGAAATGACAATATACCAAGTTAACGCAGGGCCCGTCCGCGTTCCAGAGGTATACTGGACTGTGATCAACTGATTATCAAATCAACGCAACAAGGAAAAGATCGTGACTGCAACTATGTCTTTGATATTAAGTTCAAACTCTGTTTTCAAACGATACAACGATAACCAACTACTGACTACTCAGAACTGTGTTTACATATGTTTTTACAACCCTTACATTTCGAAAACGAATGTACATTCATGATGTTGCTGTTGCCGCTTCTATCATGTTGTGATTTTTAAAATGTTTCTATCCTAAATTGATTTCAAAAAGGAACAAAACTAAATCAATTTAGAATGCTTTTCTGTTGCTGGCTTTGTCGCCAACATGCTATACTTTGACCTTCGTTGACCGCGCATGTAGGAGGGTCGATTCTGCTATAGGATAGGTATTCGTCCATGCTTGGACATTCTACTTTTCATCCCTACCCTTCGCTCTAGCCTAGCTGTCATGCCACATGTCAAACAATGAACCAATTACAGGATGTTGGAACTTCATGTAGCCATTTTACCAAAAATTCCTAATTCGTTAACATAAAACTCCTAAATCAATTTTAATGCATTGTAATAACTATAGGACTATTAACTAATCAATTTTCAAGGGATCTAAGAGATATATGATGGAAAGAAGTAGGCAAATGATATGTTTTCGGAGGAAAAAGGAGGTCATGGGATGGTACCAACAATCATTTGTACAACTTAACTCTTAAAAAAATTCAAGTATTTCTATATCAATGGACAAACAATTTTTAATTTAAAAAAACATATATAAATAATTCTTTATTTACAAATGAAATTCACTTTATTCCACACATATATAGTTGAGAAACTATTTTTTATTTAAAATGAAATTTATTTAATACCCTTTATATAATTATCAAACAATTTTTCATTTAAAAACTGAGATTTATTTAGTACCATTTACCTAAAAATAGATATCACAGGTCGGCTTTCAAATTTGATACGTGAGTGTCGAGTAAAAAAAAAAAAAACTCATTATAATATTACACAACAAGGTCCGTTACTACGCCATTAACCCAACACCATGAGTGGACACTTTATTGATTTGAATAATTTATTTTATGTGATTGGTTTGAATATGATTTCTTTCACTTGCTCAAGTAATTTTCATATCAAGTACAAGTGTGAAACTGTCTCCTTATTTGTAAAATAGTTGCATCTATCTTGCATTGTCAAAAACCAATCTCCTGTATTTGTCTGGGTGCATCCTTAAAATTTGCGAAGATGTTTTCCATGAGACTATAAATATGTTTGAGAGCTTTTCTCTGAAAATTTTGGATGGTCCTTCATGTAACATTTCCATGAGACTATAAACATGTTTGAGAGCTCTTCCTCTAACAATTTCGGATGGTCCTTCATGTAACATTGCATGGCAGCAGCCACCTCCCCTTCACCTCTCTCTGCCTACATTAATAATGGTTAGCAGCAGTTCAAGAAAATTAGAAGCATCTAAGGACATGGATTATATATCAAACTGTAAGAGATTGAGTACCCTATCTAATAAGTTTTGGTATCATTCACCAAAAGTCCCGTCAAGATCACCAAATATGCAAATTTGGATTGGTAATCAATTTTGGAAAGTATGCAATTTGCTTGCTACTAAAAATATCAAACATATTACAAAACCAAAACAATCCTTAACCATATATGAAGAAATAGAAAAAACTTATTGTGATATAGAGAAAGACAAATTAAAACAACAAAAGAAATGCTATAAAACAGTATGTACATATATTTCATGACCAACGAAAGAAACCAAGATGTTTATAAGAATTTTTTAAAAGAAAACTCAAAAACTCATAATGGCATAGTCATATCAATACTTGTTACTAATGAAGAATATGATGTTTTCCAATGATAATGGCATTAACTATAATTTAACAGTTGGAAACAAAAGGACAAAACATCATACGTGTTGAATTTATTTGTTTGGGGAAGCTTCTTTTGTTTGTCATGTTGTTTTAAATATATGAACAAAATATTATTATATTTTATATCCTTAAAAACATTATATAAAATAAACTAAATTTTTTATGTTCAAACTTGAAAAGCTTCCATGCTTTAATTGTCTATCATGGTTTGCATAAATTTTTGGTGGGTACTAAACATTACTAAGTTTGCACATTTACACTTTTACTCCTACATGTTAAAGCGTTGAAGTAAACATAAATAATGGTAGGTATATTTATTTACATCTTGTTCTTATTCATTTTTTAGGCATAGGTTAACTTATAAATGAAATAGTCTTTTTCAGGGCTTTTTTTTGTTTGTTAATTTTAACAAAATTTTGACAGAGATTTTTAAAAACTTGGATTTAATAAGTTAGACTACACCCATTTTTTATGCAAATACTTGCTTAAATTATGGTGGGCAGTAATTGATGGTAAATAGGTAATTTATGTGAGTGTATTATCCACATGGCACAAACGTTGCAATAGAACCTTCAAAGTTATTATCCAATCAATTGTTAGAAAATTATTTTTTCAATAATATTGAAAAAAAATATTTATTTTTCAAAGTTAAACATTATAACTTGCATTGGTCAATGTTAAACTAATAGTGGTCAACATGCAAATTGATTGCTAGAGTCCTACCTTGGAAGGGACTAATAACATGGAGCACAAGATGCTTCCTAAGATTGCTTCAAACTCTATTCAAAACCATTTACAACTCAAGATTCCAAGTTTTATCTAAATTATTGAGGAATAAAGGATGATGCTAGTTTACAAAATAAAGATAATATTAAAAATAGTATTTCATCTAAATTTAAGGAGAATTTGTGGTGTGATAACCATAATTAGAAGATAAAAAGAAATTGAGATATTATAAAGAGGTGATCAAAATAATTTAGAAAAATAAAAGTATCTCTTTGTTTAAAAAAATTGTGTTGCTAAAATAAAAAAGAGCTTTCACAAACTCCATAATGAAACGATGCACTAAATAATTTCTAAAACTTCATGGATTGAAAGAACTTGTCAAATTTATTACACTAAAAGGAATGAAAATGATAAGGGCTTTCTCTTATAATATCTTACATACACTCACATTAAATCATAATTTTCAAAATATTTGTTACAATACAAATATTCTTAACTTTTTAACTTCTCTTTTTCAAATGAAAAAACAACTTCTTCCATTAAAAACAAAAGAAAGTTACATTGTCAAATATGGCAAAACCATCAATAGCTACAATAGTCTACGGAATGAAAATAAAGGATACATAGGCATAGAAAAATAAAGGCCCATAGGAAGAGTACAAAAACCACCACAGAGAGTGCGACAACAGACAAAATGAAACCATCGAAGGTTAAAATCTTCAAAAAAAGAAACTGCCAGTGACAAGCCAAAAGCCAGAGATAAAAACAAAACAAAACAAAACAAAAAACAAAAAACAAAAAACAAAACAAAACAAAACAAAAAACAGAAAAACAAGGACAAACAAATATCGTTTGGCAATAAGACAAGAGAAGATAGAAAATGTTGGAAAAGAAAAAAACAAAAAAGCAAGATCACCTCTATAGGGAAAAAAACCTTGATCTTAGGATGAACCCTTCAACGAGATATTCGAAACGAACCTATCCAGGCAAAGACAAAAAGCCCACGCTTGGAAAGAAGGTTCATCATGACATTCTTCTCTCGAAAGATGTGGAAGAAAGATACGGATTTAAAAGAATCCACCAATATTTTGGATTGCTCCAACCAGTAAAGAAGATAAGATACGTCAAGGATGATTTAAGAATATTTTTCTTATAATTTTCTAAATACATTGTAACAACCCTGGTGCAAAATCTATGTAATAAAGTGTTGACAGGTGCTAGAAATTTGTCAACCAAGGGGGTCTCCTCGATGTGAAGTCCCAATTAGACTCACACCATTTGGAATTACAGCCCCATTTGGAATATTTGCCTGGTTGCCATATATTCTTATAGATTTGCCTTGGCTTTAACTGTTAGCAAGAGAGAGAAGCATGTATGTGCTTTTTCGAGAAGCAAGTGTTCCAATGTTCGGTTGCAAGTGTATCAAGTTTCTTCTACTATAGAGGGAGGAGAAGTGAGCCCCTAAGAGAGAGGTAACAGTAACACACTAGTAGAGGTGCACACGAGAAAAATGAGAACCTCCTAACATCAAGCAGAAAAATCCACATTGATGTGACGATTGCTACAACCATTACAACACATTTTCAACAACATAAGCACTAAAATAACAGAAATAGTTTAGTTGCTATAGTACAGGTGAATGAAAACATGAATCATAAACATTCATAGAACAGTCTTACAAAAATTCATGATCCATGCATGAAAACGTGTCAGACAGTAGGCTTCAAGTATTAAGTAAAAGTCCCAAGATACATGAATATAACCAACATCATTGGCTCCAATAGTGGAGCATTGGAGCCACAACTTTCTCCCCAAAAGTACTAACTTTGTCTCTTTGATGCCTTATGGAAGACGCCAAGGTGAAAACTCCTTTGCTTGTACAATGAGGGTGTATATTTAACAAATAGGGTGATCCTTCACCTCCTTGTGACCCTTGGACTGCCCTCATGATTGTTCGAATTTTGTATGACCTTTTGACTTCTTACATGAATTTTCACATTACATGAATGACTCTTGGACATCCACTTTACATTGTATTTCTCCAATATTGAATTACATATTCCACAAAATGATGTGGCACATGATGACTCATGACATGACATTGATGACATGGAATGCATGATGACATGGAAATATAAAGTGATGTTTTGTTGTTGCTTTACTTGTGACTTCTTGAAAAAATGGTGCATGTTCTTCTTCTTCCACCTTATTAATTGAACATAAAGAGTCTTCAATGTGGTCTTGATCTTCCATCTTCTGTTATAGTCTGGTGTTTCTTCGTCTTTTTGCCTGATGATCATCTTATCTCCTCAACTCCTTAGGTGTCTGATAGCATGTCCTCCTTCTCCATCACCTTCTTCATCATCTTTCCATAGCATGATAGAGTACCTACATCTGCAATCCACTCATGACAAGATGACATTAGTATAATAAACCCCTAGACTAAGATGTTGCATGATGATCCACTTACTAAGCCAGAATCAGTGGCAGCGTGAGGGAGAGGCTCAGTGACTGTGCATTACACAACTCAGGAAGTCAAGTGGAACCTACCCATGGTATTCATCCACCCATGGAATATACCCATGGTATTTTAAGTGGCATCCACCTATGGTATTCAAACACCGATGGTATTGTAAGTGGCATCTACCCATGGTATTCATTCACCCATGGCATTTACCCACCCATGGAATTTACCTGTGGTATTATAACTAAAAAAATACTATAAGTAACAAGTCACATTTTGTAAAAGGATAGATTGTCCACCACAATGTAGCTTTTACAATTATTCTCTATTTTTATTAAAAAAAAAAAAAATTGTGGTTTTATTTACTGTCTTCTCTTTTTTTTCTTGCATTTCAATTTTTCAAATCTTGAGGGCCTACCCCCAAGATCAAAATTAGTGGCAATAGATTCAGGTTACGGCTCCATGGGAATGAGGGTTTGACACATATTTCAGTTTCAAAGTTTTGCAACAATCTTCGACAAACTTCATGCATGTGATATGACCTCTTCATAGCACTTTCTTGGGTAAAGTGGGAAGACTTTTTTTCATTGTTTTGCAGGATTTTTTTTGGCGGTGAGTTTGTAGATCAGATTTGAAACCTTTGGTGCAAAATTTACAAAAATAAATAACATATCTGGATTCCTTGTGAAAAAATACCCAAATTAAAAAAAAAAAAAAACCGGTTGAATTAGAGTCCAGATGAGGGAGATATCGATGATTTAAAATCATCTTTTTCTTCAGAACTTCTGTGACGGCAGGACAACTGCAACATGAATCTAACTTTCCAGAGTATCTAGATAGAGATTTCAATCACATGGGAAGATGCAAAATGGTCATTCTATTTCCAAAAACAAACTATAATAAAATATTGACCAATTTATGTCCATTTTAAATTAGTATTTATATATGGAGCAACATTCAGAGCATGTTCCCTTTGGAGATGTTCGCTCCCACCCCACTTTAGTAGGCACCTGCTTCACATTCATTAGTTTCAACATAACAACACCCAACTTTGGTTCTTTGAGGATGTGTCCCCCCACCCCAGGCTATGTAGGCAACTACTACTTCATCAATAGTCAACATCACGACTATGGGTCAATCGCACAAAATACTTGTCATCGAAGTCTATTTGCTAGGTCGCACATTGTTAGCATCACAATTGGTCACAAGAATTACAGGGTATTTCTAGCCTTGGATCTTCAATTTTCATGTTATGGTTCATCCACAAACCCACACTTCCTCGAAGTCCATTTCCTAGGCCGCACACTGTCAGTGTCATAATTTATCACAAGCATTACAGGGAATCTCTATGCTCGAATCTTTGTTCATCGTGGTTATGGGTTAACCACACAAAACCCTTCTATTTAGTGGCTCTTCATATTCAACAAAGGCTTCTCACGACAAAACTTCACACAATGGGGACCATTGCTTCTTAAGGAGGGAGGAATGATCCGAATGGAAAGTGGCATCTACCCATCGTATTCATTCACCCATGGTATTCATACACCTATGGAATCTGTTGGAGCCCAAATCTACCTCAAGCTAAGAAAGGTAGGATATAGGACAACATCAAACCACGCTTAACCTGGTAGGTAGCCCTACCAAGTTGGGAGAGGGCTCTCTCTGGGTCAATCTCAGCAAAATATGATCAATAAGGGCTTGAGATGACTGATATGCTGACTGATTTTAGGCTAGGTATGTGTGCAAAGAGTTTATTTGAATAAAATGATGTTTTTTTGTTGGCTCCAATGGAAAGGCAGATTTTGGGTGCAGGGAATGAGGCTCAGTTTTGCAGGGATCTCAATGGGGCAAGGTAGGCATCTGATTTGGCACTTCAAATTAAATGGGATGAAAAGATTAGACAAGTGAGGAGCTGAAGAGGGCAAGACAAGACATGGATCCTCTTCAAATAGCTGAAAACATCAAAAACTAAAGAAAACCCTAGGTAGATCACTGCAATTTCAATGGATTCTACCTTTACCCTTGTTTGATTTAGTTAAGAAGAAACAAGATAGACAATGGCATACATAACACATAAAGAATTTCACAATTACAGAAGAAAGCACTATACCAAAACAAAATGCCACATGAATCCCAAAGAGTGCTGCAAACCCTGGTCTCAATTCCTTAGCCAAAACTGTTGATATGAGTATACAATGAAGCTCCTTGCTTTCTCAAAAGTCCAACCATGCTAATGACTGAAAAATCACAATATATAGACAAACCATAACTCATCCTAGCCTCTAGGGGTCGAGCTCACAAGTTTAGGAGCTGTTCCAACTAATTCTAAACTAAGAACTAGAAATTAGGCAGTGGAACAACTTGCCTCTAGAAACTAGGGAATTGATTCATTCAGTTTCAAACAACTTTTTGATACATGAATCTACCTCCATAAGTGAAAATTAGACATAATTACATCAATATCCATCAATTTACATTAAATTACATCACAAGTTTGACATTAAGAAGGATAAAGAGTCAAACTGTCAAAAGCTAGGCGAAAAACAGAGTATACTTGGTCAAACTGAGCAAAATTTCCCCTATGCACCGTGCTGATTTCTCTATGCATAGTGCTTGTTTGGAGCCACTTTTGGAGGCCTTCCCGATGTCCAAATTTTCTCCAAGTGTGCTTTTTGGAAATTTTTGCCTGTCTATTTTCCAACCCAAGTAGAATTTTTTAATTTGGCCTCCATTTGCCCCTCCAAAACTGAGTTCTCCCAACACTGCTTCCTGTGTGTCAAAATAGGGGCAGTGAGGTCATTTTTTGGGTGTTTTTGACCTTTTTGAGGGCTCAAAACCTGTCAAAATTTCTTGGCCATTGGTAGGCAAGCATATTTTTTAATGCCAAACCCAAAAATGCTGAGTTTTTGTCATTTGGAGGCTCCCATCAAAAGTGAGTGCCAGGTGGCGCAGTGCATAGGGCAAAAATTTCTGTGTTTTAGTCCAAAAATGTCAAAAATGTAAAAAGTGTCACAAATTTTTTGAAATTTGGACTGAGTCTTCTCCATCAAGAGCTGTGTTGGGCCAAGGAATCCTCAGCCAATATCTAAAGTCTATCGTGCTCCTTTCACCTCCTTGATGCTCTTTTCAACTTTGCCTTTAAGCTCCTGATTCTCGCCTTGCAGACTTTGTTTCTCGCCATGTAATGATAAGCCATATGCCTCAACAATGTCTTCTCCCTATTAGCCTTCTCCAACAATTTTTCTAAGTGGATAATAACTCTTTCAAACCATGATTCTCGATCAGCATTGATTTCTTGCTCCAGTGAAGTGAGCTCCACCTTCCTCCTTTTGGCAGCTTGGCATTTCGCTCGTATATTGTGCAACTCCATAATCGCTTGCTGATCCTCAAGCTGCTTGTTTATTTACTCTAGGTACTTTATTATCCACTTAGCCCTTTCCAAGTTGAGGGACAAAGCATTGATATCCGCATGTTGCTCCTGGATGACTTCTTTGAGTTTTGAGCTTTGTGGGCCCAAATCAATATCATCATCCTTAATGAGAATGAAATCAATCTCTTGCTCGCCTGATGGTCCCTCATCCTGTAATGGCCTCTTGCCTTTGTCTTGAACCTATTGTGCTGATGAAGGAAGCGAGACCCCTTCCACCCTGGGTGGAGATAATACTCGCTTGGCTACTGTAAACAACTGTCTAGTGCCCTTCTAATAGGTGACAAACACCGACATGCTAGCGGTCTGTGTCTCATGACCCTCATGCTGATATGAAGGCTTACCTATCTCATGCAAAGCCTCTGGAGGTCCCTGAGGAGCTGTGAAGAACTCACAAGAAATGAAATCCTCCCAAGTGATGCCCTGCAGACCAAGCTGATGGATGACCACAATCTTAATGAGAGAAAAATATTGCTGCTGAGGAGTCTTTTGCTGTACGAGGGTGGTCATCTTCTCAATATTTTGGCACATGAAGTAGGCGAGATTCATCATCCTCACCCTGGTAAAATGCATCAACAACTTGATATGATAGGCATATAAACGAGAAAACTGGCCTTCACAGCTGAAATACTTCATTATCAGTTTCATCAAAGAAGCATAAGAATATTTCAGGTACCGAAAAGGAAAAAATCTACTGAGTTGTCTCAAATAACTGGGCTTGATGTATGGTTCATAATGTTGCCTATCAATTTGTTGCCTTTTGTTCCATTGCTCTCCAATATTAGGAATACTGGTTGCTAGAGAAATAGATTCCGGTGTTAAAGTGAATGTTACACCAGCTAGAGTGGCTTGACCATCATGTAAATGAAGCACAACAAACGGGCCAACTCATGGTGAAACTGGACTCTAGCAACCATCTCATAGAACTCATAGCAGGATTGGTGTTAGAAGCATGGGATGGCAAGAGGGCAGGCCTGTAGCTCAGCAAGGGTAGTAGGTTCCTTTCGTATGTGTTTGCCACCCTTATGAGGCCTCCTTGGTGCATGTACCTCTGTAGGACAGTCACTGTGTGTCTCCTCTTCATGATCATATGAAGGATCAGACTCCATCTCTACTAGTGGGTGTGTTTTCTTGATGAGTAGTAGGAGATTTATGGTATTTTTAATTTTCTACAACCAAGGGAAAAGTATATGAGGGACTGTGGAGGGAGAGAGTATCAGGGATTTTGGAACTGTTAGGATAGGGTGTTGTTAGGGAAACAAGGGATTAGGGAGTGATATGTAAGTTTTAGGGACAACAATTAGGGTTTGGGGATTTATAGTTAGGATTTGGGAAATGTGAATTGGGAATAGGCGTAGATGATTTTTTGGGAATATGGGAGTTAGGGAATGGGGGAATAAGTTGGGAGAATAAATGGAGTGAAAAAATAAGGGAAGGGCAGAATAAACTTGGCATTCAAATGATAAGTGCAAACCCTAAGCAATGTTTTCTTGAGAAATGGTAAGAAAGTAGGGTTTGATTTTCTTCACATAACCACCATAAATTTTAAAGAAAAACTCCTTCACTAGCAATGAGGAGATCGTGACTTACTTGCACAATGAAAGATTTGAGCGTTTTGGGCGATTTAAGGGAGTTATTGAAGAAATTGGGCTTGGCAGCTCTATGCGCCGCACCCCAAACCCAACACATCGCGCCCTTTGTGTGCGCCGCGCCAGAACAAGTTTGCACTGAAAATCGTGGCCCTATGCACCGCACCTCTCACATAGTGCATTGCGCCTCTGAATTTGGATAGTCTTTCTCCAAAATCTCTCACTTGGCTCAAACACAGCCTTCACTTTGCTTCAACTCTTCTTCTTGGATGAAAATAAGCTTTTGAATTGAAAACATAATTTATATACAAGGAGCTTTTAAATTTTTGATTCATAAAACCCACTTTAATAATGTTTGCAATATGACTGTATCTTTAACTCTGTTTTTTGCGCTTTTCACTTTATTTGAGCTTTTTGAAGAACTAAATGACTTGTCTTTTGTTTGCTTTGCAGCGGATTGGAGCTACTGAGGCTTGGGAAAGTGACTAAGGGTGCCGCTGAAGTGATTTACATATGAAAGAAATGAAATTACATTAATTTATACAATAAAACCTAAAATACTTTGTTTTTCCTCAAAACAGAGTTTTGAGGAAAAATACATCTCTGCACACTTGATTATGGAATTTAATGGTATTGGAACCTCCTCATGTGCCTGCTGATTATTATTGGACCTTTTGAAAACCTATTTGATGAAACCCTAGACCTAATGACAGTAAAACCCTAGAAAAGACTTTTGCAAATTTTGAAGACAAAAAGTGACTGCAAATGATCTTGATGAGTAAAAATGGGCCAGCAGGTAAGGGACATGAGGGAAAATGTAGGAGAAGCCACTAGCATCAGATGATCCATGCTCCTAATGGAATGCAGCTGACTGGGCGGGACACTTAATATGTAATGCAATAAGAGGATTTGATCTCTGACGGAGGGATGAAGATACCGACACTAACAGAATCTACCCACGGTATTGTAAGTGGAATCCATCCATGGTATTCATCCACCCATAGTATTGTGAGTGGCATCTGTGGAGCGATAAAAGGGTCTTTTTAACACCTAATTACCTCACATTAATTGTCAACCCAGGGACGACTTTTTATTTCAAGAGTGTACTCAGTCTGAGGCGGCTATTTACTCAAGAGTAATGTTTTGCAGTATAGCATTCAGAAAATACAAGGGTAGACGGATGCTAAACTTAAATTACTTCAAAAGGATAAAATCACACAAGGCAGCTTATCAGTCAAGGGTGCAGAAGCGATAACCCATCCCTCTAGAAACTGATGGAAAGAAAATTAGAGCATGGACCATAGGTCTGGGAGCTAGGCAGCGACTGCTGAGGCTCACTACAGCCTTAGACCTTCTCTCACACCAAAGCAGCAAATACAAGTAAATGGAATGGCAGAAAGTAAAATGGAACAACAAATAGGAAATGGAACAACAATCAAAAGAACTAAATCTCGCGAGTCAAAACCAACTGATTCACACTCTGATATAACATTCTTTTCCCCTCAGGAAAACTAGATGGAATATACCTTATGGAACAACACTCATTGATGAATTATAGAATAGCAATAATCAACCATATATGCACGCCTCACATTAATATATTAATCTGAGAATGAAGGATAATATAACTATGTTTCAAAACAGAGTAACATTACTTTCAAGTTCCAATAATTGTTATTTTACATGGATCCAATGACAGTAACATTCCCACCGATGCTCTGTAACAGAAATAGCTAGTTTAAGACTAAAAACACGCGATTCAACTCTGAAGAGATCCAATTACATGGTGCAGAGTCATTACACGAATTTTCTGAGAAAGACCATTAACGCATTGATCATAACAGAGCATAACATAGCATATGAAAGATATATCAGATTATTGAGTAATAAAGATAAGCAAACCACGCATAAATCACAGTATAATGATACAACAGCAATTGTAAAGATATGATACACAACAACAGCAGCGTACTCCACCAGAGGCTGGGACCTTAGCCGCCAGCGGACGCTGCTGGGTTACTTCAGAAGGAAAAGAGTGAACAGCAATGCCCAAATTATGTATTAATCATTAAATGGTGAAATCATTACAATAGTTGAAGCCTTGAGACTTACAGCATAAAACAATCCTTCCTTCCTCCTATCCTATCATGAATCCTTGCTTCTGAATCTCTAATTCAAATCATCAATTCTCCATCATTCGAATCCCCAAAGTCATCCTGAAGCCATCCTTGCCATCCTCTCTCTGATCTTTGTTTTCATTTAAATAGAGAAAGATCAGAGAGCAGTTACAACATAGATAAGTACAACATGATTTCTTTTACAAATTTGGGTTGATTCTAACCAGATGATCAACAAGAAAATATATTTCCTCTCATCTCTCAACAAAAGCAAGACGAATTTGGGTTTGCAGCTGAGATTTGGAGGACGACCGCAACTGCAAATCTAAGAAAATCGTGCTCAAAGAACCCTGCGTTTCTCCCAGTACAAGCCGAATTTGGGCAAACCGTTCTATAGGAAGTTAATTGGGCCCGTTCTGGACAAAACCCTGTTCTGGATTTTCCAGATTCGTCTTCATTTGCTCAGAATCTCAACCGCAAAACTGTCACTCCTTAAACCAGCGAATTTCTGAGTTGGCAGATTTAAAAATGAAATCTTCAATCTGGAAGTTACCTTGGAGGCTAAAAATGGTGAATAAGGTTATAACCAACTTAATAAAACTATCATTGATAAAATAATTCATAATCATCAATTTATTAGAAATAAAGGAGAATAAATAATATAAGAGCATAAATCATCATAAAATGGAGTTATATAATAAATTATAATAAATGACATGATGAAGATTAGTGGAAATGGGTGGGATAAGTGTTCAAAAGTGATAATAATAATGGCATATTGACAGCCCAACAGTATTAACAATCATACGCATCTTGGAGCAGTAATCTCAAAGGATTTTAAGTTGCTTATCGAGAACCTCATGGCTTCTAGCTAGAAGAACGACATTCAACATAAAGGAGAAGAGTAATGACCATGTTAGCCATATTGGGGGCATTGCGTCTTGTAGCTTCCAAACACTCTCCTAGCTTATCGATATAAAAGCAAAAAAAGGTAGGGAATAAGGGACACTTTTGCTTAATGTCGATATTGCATTTAATTTCTTTAGACTAGCCCTCAGTGGTCTTAAGCTTAGCGAAAACATTTTCATATAACCTAATCACAACAACCCTCAACTCGAGATGAACCATTATCTCTTTGAGTCTTTTTCCATAGCTTATCCCGAGGAATTGCGTCGAAAGATTTTCTAAAGTCAACAAACCAACATAAGAGATCAATTTTGCTATTGCGACATTCTTTGGCAATGATCCTAAGAGTGAAAAGATGGTCAATAGTAGAGTGTTGTCTCCTAAAACTTGCTTGTGCAATAGCTCTTTTACCATGGCTTTTAAGCTAAAGGCTAATCTTCTCCAAAATGATGCCATAGATTTTGGCTAAAATGGGGCTAATCTTAATGGTCCTATAGTTATAGGGAGTGTTTTTATCCCTATTTTTGAAGATATGCAGAATAAGGCTTTGCATCCAAGGCTTAGGGAAGATGTGTTTTATCGTAAAATTGATAATTTTTGGAATATGAGGGATGAGGATATACGTTCCCATTTTGAAAATTTCAGCTTGGTAGCCTTCAATATCTCTAGCTTTCCCATTGACAAGTTTCTTAATCCCAAAATCCACGTCTTCCAAAGAAAAGATATCCTCCTCTATAAGAGTGTTTAATATATTACCCATGTTGTCTAGGAAGTCATCAATATTCTTGAGATAAATATCACAGTTCTTTAAGGGGATACAATTTTTTTGTTTGTTTGTTATATGGATAAGTATATTCCTCCAAAACATTCTAGGCTCAACTTTAGAAAGGTGAAGAAGACACCCTTGTTTCTTATTAATATATGACTTTTTCTTCCTTTTAATAAGAGCTTTGTACACACTTCCTTTTCCACAATTGACTTCATCCACCAGAGGAATGGTTGTCGCAATATCACATCACACCATCATGTGACTTCATTGCCTCTCGCATGCGATATACGATAACACAACCGAACTTCAAAAGAATGAAACCGCGCCTATAACCTTCTTGAGTCCGATCCTTTCCAATTCGTCAATTGAACAACAACTAAACAACCTTTGGGATTGAACAGCAATCCATAATTGAACAACACTCAAGATTGAACATCAATTCGTAACTGAACAACACTTCGCCGATTGAACAACAATTCACTAATTGAATAGCACTTCGCCGATTAAACAAAAATTCACCAATTGAATAGGTGTTCCGTCCTATGTTAACTTTCACTCTCTATTGTTGATCTTCTCTCTCCAAGTCTAACGGTCATCACTTGTCCCGATCACCAAAACAATTTGATCGCCATCCTCCACCGATTGATCAAGGCACGCTTGATCTAGTCATTCGATCCGACGGTCTATGGGTCTTCAACAAGCACGCGTATTATCAAGGTCTCAACCCCCGTAGTTGATTATGACGTAAGCATTTGAATTTGCGATCAATGGCTAATAACAATTGCAGGCCTTCAACTGTGATCAAGGCATCCTGTACTTTCTACCCCCGCTACTGTTACTAATCACCTCCTTACTTTGCTTTTATGTCGTTCTTCAATGTTCTTTTGTGGTTTCGTCTTTCTCCAGGATTCTGGTCTTTAGTTCTTCTGCCTCACAACTTCCTCCTTAACTTAGCTCCACTCACACCTCTATGCTACTTCGTGTACTGTCGATGTGTGTAAAGCCATAACACGTCTCAGTTACTCTTCTCTATATTCTACCTCTGATTCTGTACCTGCAACCTAAGTTATGCAGAATAACTCAAAATCATACACGGTCTATATCTTAATTACTCAATGCACACACATGAACTCCAAGTTGAGTTGTTTGTATTAATAAACAAGTATTTACACAAGAGTCTCTCTCTCAGGCCTGATTTTCTGATCAGTGGCCTTTGTTTCCCTACCTGCCTGTAGGCTTACAGACAAACCCTGTTTCCTAACTCTCCAGCTACTAAATGACTCGCACTCGGCCTTTTAGGATTACATTTATACAAAAAGGTTCTGTTGAACTAATTCTAGTTTAGATCCTTAATTTGTTGAACTAACTCCTAAAAATCTTCTGAATCCACTTTTAGCTCCTACTTATCCTTAAGAATCCTCTCTAGTTCCTTGAATCATGAGACCTATAAGAGTTACAATTGATTTCCAACTCTCTCATCATCATTAATCACTCATGTTCTCCTACACTTGAGACCATTTACAAATATCCTCACACTTATCTAATTAATTCCTACTTTAACCACTCAAAACATTAATAATTACATACATAGGAATCCAAATTCCTTGAAAATACAATACCCCCTATGTTTACTAAAATACAATGATAGTTTCGATTCAATGCTCCTGCATCAAAGGAACTTGCAAATAAAATGAAAATTGAGTTTGGGTTGGTTAAGAAGTCACGCAGATACTCTATCTTCTCTATTACAGACCAAGCGACGTAGTTTGCTGCTTAGATTTTGGCTGGAAAGGTCACGAGAAAATGTCGCGTAGATGAGGTTCTGACGCTAGTAATTTCCTTGGCTACATAGTGTGCAAAGGGGGTCTAGTACAACTAGGTGCAATACCTCTACAAGGAATTCTTAGCAAATTGTCGCGAAGCATAGGATGAAAGCAAGGCATTTCACTATGCCTGGCTCCTACTGTTGATTGTACTCGTTGCATGGCGACTTCCGGAGGATAGTCAGTTCCCTCCGTAGGATGAGGATTTACTGGACGTAGCGAAGTTCACTTCGCTGTGGGTCACGAAGGATCCAGAGAGGATCACAAAATCAAAAGCCTTCTAGATACTGATCGAAATGGACCTCCACATGGTGATCAGTCAGAGGCCAAGGTTATCTCCAACCTTGTTTGAGCAGTCGCGGGACTACGCAAAATTTAAGGCTAATTTTCATAATGTATCCATCTACGCAAGGCAAGACCCTAAGAAGATATGATACAAGTTGCCATACCTAGTTACAGAGGCTGATGCACTAGATATTGTGGGGACATAGCTAGCAGAGTGGCGAAAATCCATAGATCTTGGCGCAGGTACCAGCAAAGGCAGAGAAAGCTCTTCTGCACAGACGCCAACTGTGTAGAAATGGAAAGAAGCAGCACAGGAAGCAATACAGGAGTTGACCGATCAAAAGAAGAAAGAAACTACTGCTAAAGCAGTTGCTGCTAAGGCAACTGCCAATAAAGAGCGCGCTGCAAAAGAGTCCATAGTAGAAGTTAAAGCACAGGTTTCCCATCATACTGAAGAGTAGCAATAGTTCGAGCAAGAAGGAGGCGGGGGTGAGGAGCAAAACACCCCCTTCAAATTGCAAAAGCAGACCAAGGAAATGACTTCTAGACCCAGGAAGAATAAAAAAATCAGACCAGCAAGCACACGCGGATCCAATGGTCCTCACTGAGGGGGACTTGGATGAGATCGGGGATAAGGTCTGCGACACAACAAAAGAGTTGATGACTCAATTTGAGTAACAGTACATGCAGACATTGGGGAGTGTCCAGAAGGATATGCGCAAGTCAAAAATTCAAACAGGAAAAATTCAGGCGAGCAGGGTTCAAGTGAGCCTACAACAAGCAAGCAAGAGCGTAATGGAAATAGAGCGAACTCTGGACCTCAGAGTCATTGCCTTAAACCCCGTAGTTGATTATGATGTAAGCATTTGGATTTGCGATCGACGGCTAATAACAATTGCAGGCCTTCAACTGCGATCAAGGCATCTTGTACTTTCTACCCCTGCTACGGTTACTAATTACTTCCTTTGCTTTTATGTCGTTCTTCAGTGTTCTTTTGTGGTTTCGTCTTTCTCCAGTGTTCTGGTCTTTAGCTCTTCTGCCTCACAACTTCCTCCTTAACTTAGCTCCACTAGCACCTCAATGCTACTTCATGTACTGTCGGTGTGTGTAAAGCCATAACACGTCTCAGTTACTCTTCTCTATATTCTGCCTCTGATTCTGTACCTGCAACCTAAGTTATGCAGAATAACTCAAAATAATACACGGTCTATATCTTAATTACTCAATGCACACACATGAACTCCAAGTTGAGTTGTTTGTATTAATAAACAAGTATTTACACAAGAGTCTCTCTCTCAGGCCTGATTTTTTTATCAGTGGCCGCTGTTTCCCTACCTGCCTGTAGGCTTATAGACAAACCCTGTTTCCTAACTCTCCAACTACTGAATGACTTGCACTTGGCCTTTTAGGCTTACATTTATACAAATAGGTTCTGTTGAACTAATTCTAGTTCAGATCCTTAATTTGTTGTACATACTCCTGAAAATCTTCTAAATCCACTTTTAGCTCCTACTTATCCCTAAGAATCCTCTCTAGTTCCTCGAATCATGAGACCTATAAGAGTTACAATTGATTTCCAACTCTCTCATCATCATTAATCACTCATGTTCTCCTACACTTGAGACCATTTACAAATATCCTCACACTTATCTAATTAATTCCTACTTTAACCATTCAAAACATTAATAATTACATACATAGGAATCCAACTTCCTTGAAAATACAAGACCCCCTATGTCTACTAAAATACAATGATAGTTTCGAGTCAATGCTCCTGCATCAAAGGAACTTGCAAATAAAATGAAAACTAAGTTTGGGTTGGTCAAGAAGTCACGCAGATACTCTATTTGCTCTATTACAGACCAAGCAGTGTAGTTTGCTGCTTAGATTTTGGCTAGAAAGGTCATGAGAAAATGTCGCGTAGATGAGGTTCTGACGCCAGTAATTTCATTGGCTACATAGTGCGCAAAGGGGGTCTAGTACAACTAGGTGTAGTACCTCTACAAGGAATTCTTAGCAAATTGTCACGAAGCGCAGGATGAAAGAAAGACATTTCACTATGCCTAGCTCCTACTCTTGATTGTACTCATTGCATGGCAACTTCCAGAGGATAGTCCGTTCCCTCCATAGGATGAGGATTTACTAGACGCAGCGAAGTTCACTTCGTTGTGGGTGATGAAGGATCCATAGAGGATCACAGAATCAAAAGCCTTCTGGATACTGATCGAAATGGACCTCCACATGGTGATTAGTCAGAGGCCAAGGTTGTCTCCAACCTTGTTTGAGCGGTCATGGGACTACGCAGAATTTAAGGCTGATTTTCATAATGTATCCATTTGCGCAAGGCGAGACCCTAAGAAGATATGATACAAGTTGCCATACCTAGTTATAGAGGTTGATGTATTGGATATTGTGGGGACATGGCTAGTGGAGTGGCGACAATCCACAGATCTTGGTGCAGGTACCAGCAAAGGCAGAGAAAGCTCTTCCCACAGACTCCAACTGTGTAGAAATGGAAAGAAGCAGCACACGAAGCAATGCAAGAGTTGGCCGATCAAAAGAAGAAAGAAACTACTGCTAAAGCAATTGCTGCTAAGGCAATTGCAAATAAAGAGTGCGCTGCAAAAGAGTCCATAGTAGAAGTTGAAGCACAGGTTTCCCATCATACTGAAGAGTAGGAATAGTTCGAGCAAGAAGGAGGCGGGGGTGAGGAGCAGAGCACCCCCTTCAAATTGCAAAAGTAGACCAAAGAAATGACTTCTAGACCCAGGAAGAAGAAAAAATCAGACCAACAGGCACACGCGGATCCAATGGTCCTCACTAAGGGGGACTTGGATGAGATCGGGGATAAGGTTTGCGACACAACAAAAGAGTTTTTGACTCAATTTGAGTAATAGTACATGCAGACATTGGGGAGTGTCCAAAAGGATATGCGCAAGTCGAAAATTCAAACATGCAAAATTCAGGCGAGCGTGGGACAAGCGACCGGGGTTCAAGTGAGCCTACAACAAGCAAGCAAGAGCGTAATGGAAACAGAACAAACTCTGGACCTCAGAGTCATTGCCTTGCCAAAAGGAAAATTACACAGAGTGTTAGAGGAAGATAATTCCCAGCTCGGAACGATCAAAGGCGTGGGTATGAATTTAGCCATGTTGCCACTTCAGACCCTCCACGCACTTCATCAGGGGGTCTCAGATGAGCTTCAGATCAGAGAGTAGCGCGCGCTAGTGGTAATTAGAAAATTCAAAATGAACAATGAGAAGATATTTGCCAAAAAGGCTTAGGTTCTTAAGGAAAAAGAAGAGCTAGCAACACGAAGCCAGAGCCTCGAAGTAGCAATTACACAAGCATGTAATTCCATACTAGAACTACACATTCCAGAAGATGCAACAGCTTCAGTAAAGATTCAGAAATTGGCTGCTGCATTGCGACAGTATAAGGATGAGGTAGGGTGAGTTACTTTTGACTTTCAAATGAAAATCTTGCAACTGCAATTGAAACTGTAGTCGACTACTCCGCTAGATCTTAGGGAGTAGCACAATGCAACCATGAGAGAACACATGACTACTTTGCATAATGCAATATCAGGATGTAATGGTCTTTTTGAAAACACAATGCAACTATGGACCACTTTGTAGGAGGACTTAAACCTGCAGCGACTGGGTACAAAGATCAAAGAGGCCCAACAGAAAGTTGATGGGATCAAGGTGACTGCACGCACTTTGGCACCAGTCGAGTACTTCGCGCACTTACAAGAAATGAAGTTGCTGCAGGCACAGGTTGAGGAATTGCATCGTAAAGAAGGAGTTTTGAAGCATCGGATTCAACCATGGTCAGAGGAAGCGAGCCGGATTACTCTGGCTATCCAAGAGAAGTTGAAGAATTTCCAACAGACATAAAGGACCATGCGCCTCACGATGGAAGGGTCAACTACAGAGAAGCTGGTTGAAGAAGTGCAATAGTCCGCAGTACAAAGCACAACGAACCTTGAAGTATTGAAGCTAGAGTTCAGTGATCTCTACAACAAAGTGGAGAAGCCAGCTGAGTGACTCGAGTACGAGTCATCATATTTGTGTTGGGGACCTATTGGGATGGGATCCCTAGGGTCAAATTTTGTCAGTTAAGTCAATTTTATAGTTTTGTTAAAGAATGTAAAGTCTCCGCAAAATGTGGAAGCGAAGCGCGAAGCTAAGTGAAGAAGTAAAGGGGCATTAGTCCCTTGTATGGGTAAGATAGGATGGTTTTGTGACTCGCCCATGGTCCACAGACCATGTTATTGTAATGAAAATGTTGTATATAGTTGAGTAATAGCGAGTCTAAGAAATAACTTTTGGTAGAGAATTATTGTAAGGGCAAGGTGCTAAGGCAGGAAAAGTTTGTTTCTTGTACTTAGGCGAAAGGGGAAGGCTCCTATAGCTGAGTGCGGGGAGACCTTGGTAAGTTCGCAAGATTAGTGTGTGGGCCTCTGCAGCTGAGTGCGCAGGGAGGAGAAGTCTGTAATTGAACGCGTATTCATAATAAAGATTGTTTTGAGCCGAATCTATGAATCTATGTCTTGTTTATTTATTTATGTTAAGTTTATGTATCTTCGCTCTATGATATGTTTTATGTGAATTAATGCTTCATTTCTATTCGAAACAGATAGATTTGTAATGTTTATGCATAATAAGTATAATTAACCACCTTCATGGAAATCGGGAAGTCATTAGATATATTTGCGTAGTTAGTTGTTCGAAAAGGGTAGATCTACGCGATGACAGATCTACCCTTTCCATAAGGACTTCAGAATATACAATTTATTGTGCGAAAGTAGTGAATTTGTATCCTTTATGCATGTTAAGTACAATCAAGTACCTTCGTGAAAGTCTGAAGGCCATTTCAATAGAGTTGCAGTAGTTAACAATCAGAAGGAATAGATCTGTGGGAAGGCAGATCTAAGCTATAATATCCTTAGGAAGACCATCACATAGGCCTTTGGATGCAGAAACCTGGTTATAACATCCCCCAATACTGCTTCGAGTGAGACTATAGCCTACGTTACACAAGTTGTTTCCGAAAGGGCCAACCATTAGGGTTTTGTTTATTTGGCGTGAATAAATCTGAACCTAGGTTCGGCCCCCTTAAGCCAACAGGGCTAGATAAAGTACGAAAATGGTTGGCACCCATCACATCTAGCTCATCGAATGAGGAGACCTAACCACCATTAGGGGAATCAAGAGACCAAATAGTGTTTTAAATTGTCCTCCCATTAACGTATTGCTAGAAAAAAATGGTGTTCTCGTGTCCATTTTTCAACCATATAACCATACTTTTTAACTGCCAATATTCTTTCCTTTCAACTAAAATCTTTCTTTAAGCAACTTCAAAATTGAAAGATTCTCTATTTTCCTTCAAAATTTAAGCAACCATCCCTATCTAAAACCTCCAATAATAAATATTTAAATTTAAATTTAATAAATTTAAATTAAGATAATTTATACATAAATAATAAATTAAATAATAAACCCAAATTAGAATATATAAACTTATATTATTAAAAAAAATACAATTTATTACGAAAATACTTTTCTATATATATTAAAATTTACTTTTACAATATAATTTTTATAATTTATTTATTTTAAAAATTTTAAAAATACTAATTATTTAATTTCTTATATACAAAATTATAATATGTAGATGGGATAACCATTATAATAGAACATGCTATTTTCTCTTTTCCACATCCCTTGAGGTCAATGCTATTATTAGTGTTGGGAAAAAGACTATTTTCTCTTTTCCACATCCCTTGAGGTCAATGCTATTATTAGTGTTGGGAAAAAGAGAGTTGAAAGGGAAAATAGCATAGACAAAATAATATATGTACCCTTCCTCCTAGCTTTCCTTCACTTTTATATGTACCCTTCATGAAAACAATCAAACTTGGGGTACCTTTCTCCTTTACTAATCCATATGAGGGTACAATTTGTTCCACCCACTCTTTTTAGACTAAAGAAATCACTTCATGGATTTTCTCTCCGTTGAAATAATGAAATTTCGATGTTCGGCTTTTCCGATAAAGTGGAGAATCCAATGCAATATTACTTACCAAGGAGACTTGACATCTTAAAAAATAATAGTTTTTGTTTAATATATTCGTTAATCTTTTATATTATAGTTTTTGTTGAATATATTCGTTACTTTATATTTATATTTATATATCATTTCATTAATATTTATATTTATATATTCTCTTTCACTCAAGTTGTAAGATAACGTCATTCCCTAAGATAATGCAATAATGAAATTTTATATTTCGCCTTAAGTGTGCTAGATATATGGGTTTATAGTTCTCAAGAAATTAAAAGCACACTTATTTTAGAATTAATATCATGTATTTAAATTATTACTCAATGATCATTATGTGGGTTCATAACTCTTAAAAAAATCAATATAAATATTTAATTAAAATAAATTTATGTATTTTATAATATTTTAAGCGATTATTTTATAATTATGTGTTATAATTGTATTTAAAAAAATATTTTATAATTATTAACGGATATTTTTTAAATAATTTAATTGTATTAATAAAATTTTGTTATAATGTTTAATTTTTGTAATTAAAAAATTAACACTTTAATGATGGTGATGTTGATGATGATAATGATTAATATTCATTAAGATTAACGTGGTCTATAAGATTTTAAGAAAGAGATTAAATGAGGCTTTTCAATATTTTATTTCTCTAATAAAAAGGAAGGAAAAGAATTGTTCTTGGATCACTATAGTTTTGTTGACTTAGTAAGTCAAGAAGGTTGGCAGTGTGACAAATGTTTTGGAAATGAGAACAGATGTGCGTAAGATCCCAACAATGCAAGAGAAAGTGCTTTTCATCTTCAACCCTCTTAGTATCGCAAAGGCCACCGTGTCTTTCATCCCAAGGTGTTTTGGGAATAGACTAATGCTTGGTTTCACTTCAGAGCTCATGATAATTAGTTCTTATATTTGCAATGTTCATTTTATTCTTAGCACTGGTCAAGATGGAAATATAATTCTAGTTAGTAAGAGTGGGGTTGATTACCTCATTATAATACCTTAGCTTCCTTTTCCCCTCTAGCTCCTTATCACCCCACAATTTATCCTTAAATTTGGAAGAAATAATATTTTTAATATTATTCGCATTCTCCAAGATGATCTCCTCCTTTATCGCCCAATGGTCGAGCCAAGACTAGGCATCATTCTACCATCCTTGCTTGAGCTGGAGGATGCGTATCTAGCTAGAGTTAGAATAAATTTTGGGGAACCTCTTGGCTTCCATGTTGTAAAGCTTCTTCTTATACATCAGATACCTAAAACATAACTGTGCTTTCAATGGGGGGAATGCTATATTCAATAAAGATGATGGGACAGAGAGAATAATCTTTAATCTTGAGGTTGTAAGTTATAAATTGTTTTAGATAAGCTTGATCTTCCTCCATGATTATCTAGATATATTGCAATGCTAAACCTTACAACCATATAGAATAACAGGGGTGATGAGAGTCTAAAAGAGGATTGTTTTTTTTACTTCAAACCCAAAGATCAGTCGACTTACAGTTGTTTTCAAGTTCATAGTAAGCTTTCCATCCTTCAATAATCCTTTTCTCAATACTATAATTCTGATTGAGCTAATGGTGAATGTCAATACCTAAATATTTGTATGAAGAAACCTTCTCCAAGTGATTGTTATCAAAGATGAAATTATCATGGTTGATCTTCTTGGATTTAATTATCATGACTTTAGTCTTGTCGGTATTAACAATCATATGCATCTTGGAGCAGTAATCTCAGAGGATTTTAAGTTGCTTATGGAGAACCTCATGGCTTTTAGCTAGAAGAATGACATTCAGCATAAAGGAGAAGAGTAATGACCATGTTAGCCATATCGGGTGCATCACGTCTTGTAGCTTCCAAACACTCTTCTAGCTTATCGATATAAAAAAAAAAAAAAAAGGTAGGGGATAAGGGACACTTTTGCTTAATGTCAATATTGCATTTAATTTCTTTAGACTAGCCCTTAGTGGTCTTAAGCTTAGCGAAAACAATTTCATATAACCTAATCACAACAACCCTCAACTCGAGATGAACCATTATCTCTTTGAGTCTTTTTCCATAGCTTATCCCAAGGAATTGTGTTGAAAGATTTTCTAAAGTCAACAAAGCAACATAAGAGATCAATTTTGCTATTGCGACATTCTTTGGCAATGATCCTAAGAGTGAAAAGATGGTCAATAGTAGAGTGTTGTCTCCTAAAACTTGCTTGTGCATTAGCTCTTTTACCATGGCTTTTAAGCTAAAGGCTAATCTTCTCCAAAATGATGCCATATAGTTTGGCTAAAATGGGGCTAATCTTTAATGGTCCTGTAGTTAGAGGGAGTGTTTTTATCCCTATTTTTAAAGATATGTAGAATAAGGCTTTGCATCCAAGGCTTAGGGAAGCTGTGTTTTATCGTAAAATTGATAATTCTTTGAATATGAGGGATGAGGATATATGTTCCCATTTTGAAAATTTCAGCTTGGTAGCCTTCAATATCTCTAGCTTTCCCATTGAAAAGTTTCTTAATCCCAAAATCCATGTCTTCCAAAGAAAGGATATCCTCCTCTATAAGAGTGTTTAATATGTTGCCCATGTTGTCTAGGGAGTCATCAATATTCTTGAGATAAATATCCCAGTTCTTTAAGGGGATACAATTTTTTTGTTTGTTTGTTATATGGATAAGTATATTCCTCCAAAACTTTCTAGGCTCAACTTTAGAAAGGTGAAGAAGACACTCTTGTTTCTTATTAATATATGACTTTTTCTTCCTTTTAGTAAGAGCTTTGTACACACTTATTTTTTTAATCTTAATAATTTCGTTAGGGGTATCTTTGATCGCTTTCTCGATAGTTTTACAATCATTATCAGACCAAGGGTTGGAAGTTCTATTATTCCTTTTATACGAAACCTCGGTAGCGAATTTGTTGATGGTAGTGGAAAGGGTTGTAGGAAAATTGTAGTAAATGTGATAAATGTTATCAATATATAATAAGAGACCTAAATCTCTCTTTAAATATTGTAAGAAGAGACCCATTTTATTTCTATTAAAATGGATGTGTGTTTGAATCTCACAATTCTTTTGCATGTGGTTGGTGTGCATGCCAAGAGTTAGGGTTAAGGATAAAGGTATGTGATCAGAATCAGGCTTGTGGTCATTTAGGAGGTCAAAGTTTACAATATGGTTGAGAACATGGGTGTACGATATTGCACAATCCACAAAACTATTGCCCAACCCATGAGTACAAGCCATCTGGCCATATTTTGGCCACTTATTAGTTCCGTTACAAATTATCAGGTCTTGGGAACTGCAAAGCTTGATAAGCTTGGTACCAAATAGGTTCTTGGTTTTGTCTTCAGAGTTTCTTTTGAATCTGTTAACTAAGTCACAATCCTCATCTAGCCACACATGTTTAAGGTTTGATTTATTACTTAGGAGGGTAGCTTGGTTAATAGTAGTTCTAGCATTGAAGTTCTCAAGTAAAATGATATTACCTTCATTCCTTAGTCTATGGATAAACCCTTCTAAGGTATTGAAGGGACAATTCTTATCCAAATTGTTTTTCTTATAGGAGATATAATAGAAAAATAACCAATTGTGAGAAAAAGCCAATTGGTGTTAGGATCAGAAATTTCGATCAACATGTACTAATTGAGGGGTCAATCTTATGAAGCCAAGTGTGAGAAGAAATGTTATTTTTTATATAACAAGCTATACCACGAAAACCTCTACTAAAGGATTTCCTATTCCAAGTCAACCAAAGAATGAAGTCATCTATAAGAGGGGCCCTAGATTCGTCATGCTCCCAAGTTTCAACTAAGAAAATAAGGTCAATATCACTCGGGATCCAACTTTACATAGGACCTTTACACCATGGAAAACCATGAAATTTCTAAAAGAGGATCTAGAGTGTTCCTAATTCCTATTTATCACTTTTATTTTGGACTCTATATCTAATAATGACTTTCCTATTTCTAATGATTGCCCATTTCCATTCCTATCTTGCATCCTCTACCTTTTAGACCTCTTTCCTTAATTCAACTTGGTCTTCCAGAATAAGATCTTCATTTATAAATATTCTTAATCCTTTAAGGCTTGGATATTTACTAATTATATCTAATTTATGGTTATTGCAACTCACTTTAACACGGATCAGTTGATGTTTATGCTCAAGTATATTTCCCACCCTTTTCGCTTTGGTTAGATAAGTTGTTGGATTTGTGAATTAGTTTTCAATTGTTCTTTTACTATTTCAAGTGAAAGAGAAAGTAGGTAGAAAGGAAAGTACGCACCTGTGATATTTGAAACCTCAAAAAACCAGAGCAATGCATATCTAGAGATGGTAGATGCACATTCAATGTATACTGCATACTTTTATTGAGGTGTTCTTTGGCCGAGACTTGAACCACAAAGCTATATCACCAAAGGTTGCAAAGGTATTCAAGCCAATTCACCAAAGGTCACATATCAAAATTATTTACTCGAACCAAATATCATCGAAGGCCGCAAAGATGTATCACCAATTTAAGGCCATAGAGATATCTTAAATTTATAGTTATTCGAACAAAATATCACTTGTTCACCATAGAGATCTACAACGAAGATGAATAAATATTTGGAGTTGCCTACGGAGGCAAAGGAATTGCCGGGATGGCCAAAAGTGGTCGGAATCCTAATAAAAAAAATTCAAAAAATCTTGTAGAGGCAATTTTTGAATCATGTTTTTGATGGTGGAAATGGATTCAGCACCATAAAAAATGTATGGGGCACCTAAAATTTTGAAGTTTAACAACTGTAACTTGGATTTACAAATATCCTTGCTGGATTTTCTCAAAATATGGTCAAAATTTCCATGACTTTCAGGACAAAAAAGAAGTCTCGTAAGACTACGGCTAAATATTTACGTTGATCACCCACCACAGAGCTATATCACCAAAGGCTGCAAATATGTATAATCGATACAAACCACAAACTTGTATCACTCAAACCAAATATCATCATAGAGATATATTAAGGTTATAGTTATTCGAACCATATATCACTTCTTCACCACAAATATCTACCGTAGAGACATATGGATATTTACGTTAATGACAAACCATAGAGAACGCATAGATGTAGAGTAAATGTAGAGCGCAAACTTGTATTGAGCTAACCCTCGGGGTTATACATACATACATACATACATATATATGCATGATAAATGAGCCTAGGTCTATTTTAAACATAGATCTATCAAGCATAGAGAGGGATCAAATTTCTTAAGTTGTAGATTTTTATCATATAATATGGAGGAATTAATACATTACAGGGAATTAAATGATAAAAAAATGTACACTTTAAGAAATTTGATCCCTTTCTATGTTTGAGAATTCTAAGTTTAAGATGGATTTACATTCAATGTTAAAAATAAAAGCATAAATACATGACAATAAAAAGACTAGAAGAATTAATATTCTTGATTAATTGATTCTGATTGACTATTCAAAATGATTTTTTAAACACTGCATTTAAAAAAAGAGCATGAATATATCTTGATTTGACTTTAAAAGAATATTCATAATTACTTTTTCAAACCAATAAAATATATATAGATATTTCTTTGTCTTCATATTTATATTATACCATTCATAATAATCAGTTGTGTGACACACACACACACAATTCTTAATACAACTATGACAAACTATATTCTTATAAACCAACATAGATCTATCTTAACCTACTATCTCTAGAGTTTTGATTTGTTTCAACGCTAGATATATTTGAGGTTAAGATGGATCGATGTTTGGTTGTTAATGTAAGGATGCAAAAGAATGCTAAGAATAAAGGATAGAATGAATATTTAAAACAATCAAATAATTCGCAACTGGGTTGGTCTTGACACAGAGTCAACTGTGACTGATACCATAATAACCTCTAGGTGTAACCACTTGTTCCTCGGTCGAAACATGCAGCAACAACATGATCCTCTTGACCACACAGTCTCGAAGATGGTGATACTGGATATCAATGTGCTTGGACCTGTCATGAAAAACTAGATTCTCAGAGAGTTTGATACAACTCTGATTATCACAGTAGATCATGGTTGGATCCATCCTCTGACCAAACAATCCCACTAGAATCTTCTGCATCCAAATGGCCTCACATGCAGCCTGACTGGTAGCCATGTATTCAGCCTATGTTGAGCTAAGTGCAACTGACCTCTATTTCCTGCTGTACTAGGAAACTGCATCTGAACCAAGGTTGAAGATTCCTCCATAAGTGCTCTTCCAGTTTGATGGACTCCCTGCCCAATCCACATCTGTGAAGCCCTGAAGCTTCACTCCCTCTGTCCATATGTACCACAATCCATACTAAGATGTGCCTTTGAGGTATCTCAGCACATGCTTCGTTGCCTTCCAAAACAACTTGGTAGGCTGAACCATAGCTTGATTCAGCTAGTTCACCGCAAAGCATAAGTGTAGTCGTGTGTTCACTAGATACATAAGTGAACCCACAAGCTGCCGATAAACAATAGTAGCTACTACCTCACTTGAAGTAGCATCCTCCTTCCTCCAGTTCCCAACTAGAGGAGTCTACGCGGGCTTGCACTTCTCCATGTGGAACCACTTGAGTATCTCATTGGCATACTTGCCTTGAGACACAAAAACTTCTCCATCCTTCTGCCACAGTTCCATGCCTAGAAAGTAGTGCATAAGACCCATATCTTTCATCTCGAATTCTTGATCAGCTAACCATCACCTGTCAAAATCAGATCATTGACATAAAGAACAATGATCAATGGCTTACCTTCTACCATGATGTGGTAAAAGTTCACATCTGCTTCACTCTTGGTGAAGCCCAACCCGGTGAAATAGTTGTCGATCCTGGTGTACCAAGCATGGGGTGCTTGCTTCAGCCCATACAAAGCCCTCTTGAGTTGGCACACATGCGACTCATGATCGAAGGTCTCGAAACCTTTTGGATGCTCAATGTACACCTCCTCCTCAATATTCCCATTGAGAAATGTTGTCTTCATGTCCATCTGATGGATCTTCCAACCCATCTGAGCTAATAGTGCCAACATCGATTTGATAGATGAGTACCTTGCTACAAGAGCAAAGGTCTCATCATAGTCGATCCCCTCGACCTGTGGGAAACCACGAGCAACAAAACTTGCCTTATGTTTCTCAACACTGCCATCAGCTGCCTGCTTTACCTTGTAAAGCCATCTAGAACTCACCACTGACTTGTCCTGAGGTCTTGGGACAACATCCCAAACACATTTCCGAATGATGGAGTCGTACTCCTCCACCATTGCATCAACCCAGACTGCTTGTTGCACTGCCTCCTTGAATGAAGAAGGCTCGGACTCTACACACTCCCTAACCAAGGCCATGTAACCAGTGTATTGCTCGAGCGACCTCCTTTGTCTACGTTGAGAAGATGGCCATCCCACATTCTCTCGCACATCCAGCATCAACCTGTCAGCTTCCCTTGAGCGTTTCTGCCCATCTCTGGAAGACTCAACATGAGTGGATGTCTCCACTCCCGGATCCTCTACATGCAGCTGCTGCACATCAATCTGAGGCTCCTCCTCCTTAGGAACTGAAAGTTCCTCCTATGCATGCAACTTGATCTCCCTCTCAAGTGATACTTGCATGGCTTTTTTCTCGTCAAACTTCAGATCCCTGCATACCACTGTCCTCTGACTGGTAGGCAGGAACACCTGATAGTTGTGGGGTGTATCCATGTACCCCACAAGTATTCCCAACTCAACTGTTGGATCTAGCTTCTTCTGGGCATCTTTGGTCACATGGAAATAAACCGATGATCCAAAGATTCGAAAGTGACTCACATCTGGTTGCTTCCCGTAAAAGGCCTCCATAGGTGTCTTCATTCTGAGTATATGGCAAGGCCTTCTATTCTGCAAGTATACTGTTGTATTGCATGCCTCAGCCCACAAATGGAGTGGTAGGCTTTGGTCATGAAACATCGCTCAAGCTGCTCCCAAAATTGATCTGTTCTTCCTTTCGGCCACCCCATTCTGCTTGTGGGTTATGGGGTGCTGTCAACTCCCGTTTAATTCCTTCTGCAACACAGAAGTCCTTAAACTGTTGGGAGACATACTCTCCACCATTTTCGCTACGCAAGGCTTTTATTTTCTTTCCAGATTCTTTCTCCGCCAAGGCTTTAATCTCACAAAACCTCAAGAAGGTTTGATCCTTCTTTTGCATAAAGTAGATCCAACATCTATGAGAAAAATCGTCAATAAAAATAACATAGTACCTTTTTTTAGCAGTGGAGGCTATAGAGAATGGTCCATAAACATCTGCGTGAACTCACTCTAGGATTTCTCCAGCTCTACTATCTCGATCCTGAAAGGAAGATTTCGCATACTTACCCAAGGTACAACCTTTGCATGTATCTGTCTGCCCCAATTTTCCCTTGGGAAGTCTGGTAGAAATCTAGTGCATGATCTTCAGGGTTCCATGGTGCAAGTGGCCCAATCTTCTATGCCATAGCTTGCCAACATCTTGGCTCTGCACCATCTTAGTTTTGGAACTCAATGCAACACAATCGTCTACCTCTAGCTTGTAGAGATTCTTAACTCGAATCCCTATCCTCTTGGTCTGTCCAATGCCGATATGCCTCAGGAATATCTTTCCTTTACCAAAGACTACATCATCGCCTTTATCTTCTAGCATAGCAACGAACACAAGATTCTTCTTCAGACCTGGTACATAATTTACATCAGTCAGGGTGAGAGGAGCTCCATGCTCCCCCTGAAACACAACCATACCTTCACTTGAAACACGGTACTTTCCATCATCGCCCATCTCGATCAGCATCTAGAGATCCTTCTCCTCCAAGGTACTGAAAAGATTCTTGTCACTGGACATGTGGAATGAAGATCCACTGTCCAGGTACCAAACACATCCCACCATGGATGAAACCATGCATGCGATGAGAGAGAAATCCAACTAAAACTGTGAGGCCAGTGCCTCACCATCAGATCCCTTCGAGGATCCCTTCTTGGATTTATTCTGTGGACAATTTGTAGCATAATGGCCCACCTCATGACAATGAAACCATCGCACTTTCGATTTGTCAAACTTCTTCCCACCATGGGAAGAACTAGATTTGGGATGGGACGCCTTCCCTTTCCCCTTCCTCACCTTACTAGCTAAGGCTAGATTTTCCTCATCATATTGCTTTGTTGAGGATCCATCTCTGGTGTTTTTCTTATCTCCTCCTGGATCAGATCCGACCAAAGTCATTCCCAATCTGGTAGTTTTTCTCTTCCATTTACTGAGTCTTGGTAGCTATGCCAACTCTTAGGAAGACCGAGGAGCGCCAGACTCACCATGTCATCATCGGTTGTCATGATCCCTACGCTTCCAAGCTCATCCTTGTAGGTGGTGAGCTTGTTCAGACATGTAGAGATCGTGTCACCCTTTTCACACTTGATTTTCCGAAGCTTGTCTTTCAATGCCAACTTCCTCTGATCGCTGCTGTTCTGATATAGATCTTTCAATGTTTTCCACATCGAAAATGGTGTCTCCTTCCCATGGAGACTCGAGACTATGTGGTCTCAAACTCCCTCTAGAAGTATTATCCTTGCTCTAGCCACACATTTCTTCCATTCCACCAATTTTGTAGCATTAGCCTCTGTCGGCTTGGGGACTTCTTGATCAATGAAGTCCTTTAGACCGTTATCCTCTAATACTACTTCCATGTGATCCTTCCAGGATATATAATTTGAGTTGCCATCAAGGGCATACTCGAGTCTTAAACCATTGAACGCCATTGGAGAAATTCAGATGTGATAAGAACTCGATTTCTATATTCAACAACTTCAAACTTCTCCCTTCTCCCTTCTTGTATACTATTCCCTCCTTTGATCACCTTTGCTCTGATACCATGTAGAATTTCCCAATGTAGATCAACAGATTATGCAATATACTAAAGCAAAATACAAGATCCACTTCTACAACAAACTTGTGGAAGCTTAATCAATTATGAGCAAGATCAAATAGAACACATATAATTGAGAATGAGAAAGCAATCACACATGAACATAGAAGAATACTCTGGGGAAAGCCTTAGCCTAAAACCCCGATCTCTGTAATATCATACAAGTGGAAATATGTTCAGATTACATAAAGCTTCAGCTCACAAGCCATCCAGCTCTCAGCACAATTGAACAATATAGCTCGTAGACTGAATAGACACAACATATGCCTTCCCTCAGCCCTCCAAGCCTCGTATTTCCTTGTGCAGTTTCTCTTGGGGTTCAATGCTGCCACTTGTGTGAATTGGCCTCATCACACAACCATCAAACTCAAAAGTAACTGCGCAATCTCCAAGGAATAAATTCCTTTTGCATGCAAGAGATATCCTCCATGGAATATTCTTGCAACTAATCCTACACTGTCCCATCACCTAATCTCAACTGGGTCTCTAATTGAACTGACATGCATGAGTTATATATGAGAGAATATTCAGTTATCTGAAGTGCAGCGGTTACATGCATGCATGCCTTAACTAACTCAACTCATAACTAGTTCCACAAACTGTTGGAACTAATCTAACTGGACTTAACTCAGATAACTGAGCCAGCTAATTACAATTGAAAGTACAACTCATCCTGATCTCCTTTAATCAAGGGATAACTTCCTCAATCAATGGAGAAACTGTTGCATGTCTTCACATAGGCTTCATGTTTGATTTCCTACAACTAATTAACTCAAGATGAATTAATTAATTATTTGACAAATAGTTGCTAGATCAAATTCGAATTTTACTTCTCAATTTTAGTACAGGGACTAAGTAAAATTGGAAGGTATCCCGAAATGATATTTATAGTAGTGCTATTTTTAGCATTTCTTGTTGCTATTTTCGACATGTGGTTGGTGTGCATGCTAAGAGTTAGGGTTAAGGATAAAGGTATGTGATCATAATCATGCTCGTGGTCATTTAGGAGGTCCAAGTTTACAATATGGTTGAGAACATGGGTGTACGATATTGCATAATCCACAAAACTACTGCCCAACCCATGGGTACAAGTCATCTGGCCAGATTTTGGCCACTTATTAATTCCATTACAAATTATCAGGTCTTGGGAACTGCAAAGCTTGATAAGATTGGTACCAAATAGGTTCTTGGTTTTGTCTTCAGAATTCCCTTTGAATTTGTTAACTAAGTCACAATTCTCATCTAGCCACACATGTTTAAGGTTTGATTTATTACTTAGGAGGGTAGCTTGGTTAGTAGTAGTTCTAGCATTGAAGTTCTCAAGTAAAATGATATTACCTTCATTCCTTATTCTATGGATATCCCCTTCTAAGGTATTGAAGGGACAATTCTTATGCAGATTGTTTTTCTTATAGGAGATAGAGTTTATAAGAGAAAAATAACCAATTGTGAGAAAAATACAATTGGTGCTAGGATCAGAAATTTCAATCAACATACTGATTGAGGGGTCGATCTTATGAAGCCAAATGTGAGAAGAAATGTTATTTTTTATATAACAAGCTATACCACCAAAACCTCTATTAGAGAATTTCCTATTCCAAGTTAACTAAAGAATGAAGTCATCTATAAGAGGGGCCCTAGATTCATCATGCTCCCAAGTTTCAACTAAGAAAATAAGGTCAATATCACTCAGGATCCAACTTTACATAGGATCTTTACACCATGGAAAACCACGAAATTTCCAAAAGAGGATCCAAAGTGTTCATAATTCCTATTTATCACTTTTATTTTGGACTCTATATCTAATAATGACTTTCATATTTCTAATGATTGCCTATTTCCATTCCTATCTTGCATCCTCTACCTTTTAGACCTCTTTCCTTAATTCAACTTGGTCTTCTAGAATAATATCTTCATTTATGGTCATTGCAACTCACCTTAACACGGATCAGTCGATGTTTATGCTCAAGTATATTTCCCACCCTTTTCATTTCGGTTAGATAAGTTGTTGGATTTGTGACGTAGTTTTCAATTGTTCTTTTACTATTTCTAATTCGTTGTCATAATTTTTCTCTTTTATGCCAACAATTATAAGGTTTAGGTTTATTTTGTGGTGCTCATGAGCTAGTTCAATTAGTTTATCCATTTCCTATTATATGGGTTTGATATCTGATTTGTTCTTTGTGCTACTTGGGGCTGAATTATTATTTAGTTTTTCTTTTAATTCTTTAATCTCATCTTTCAGGGTGTAATTTTCTTCAACCATTGATTGTTTTTTGTGTTAAATTTCTTGCATCCTAAATTTGATTTATTGTAGTCCAGTCTCGAGTGCTATCTTTTTATTTTCTAATGATTTGTAGTTGTTATCAAGCATTGTAGATAGTTCAAGTTTATGTTCCATAAGAATTATAGATAATTATTGTTTATTATGTTTTTCTCTTTCTTCTCTTTGATTTTCTAAGGATTCAATGTAATCGTAGATATTCTCTAGGGTAATTTTTCTTGGCCTCCATTTTCTAGGGCAAGGTTTAGAAATATGGGGGGAGTACTCATAGTTTTAGCAAATAAAACCTAGCAAGTAAAAGAGAAAGTAGGTAGAAAGGAAAGTACGCACTTGCGATATTTAAAACCTCAAAAAGCCAGAGCAATACATATCTAGAGATCGTAGATGCACATTCAATGTAGACTGCAGACTTTTATTGGGGTGTTCTTTAGCCAAGACTTGAACCACAAAGCTATATCACCAAAGGCTGCAAAGATATTTAAGCCAATTCATCGAAAGTCGCAGATCAAAATTATTTACTCGAATCAAATATCACCGAAGGCCACAAAGATGTATCACCAAAGGCCATAGAGATATATTAAATTTATAGTTATTCGAATAAAATATCACTTGTTCACCATAGAGATCTACGATGGAGACGAATAAATATTTGGAGTCGTCTATGGAGGCAGAGGAATTGCCCAGATGGCCAAAAGTGGCCGAAATCCGGGCAAAAAAAATTCAAAAAATCTTGTAGAGGCAATTTTTGAATCATGTTTTTGATGGTGGAAATGGGTTCAGCACCATCAAAAACGTCTAGGGCACCTAAAATTTCTCAAAATATGGTTAAAATTTCCATGACTTTCAGGGAAAAAAAGCAGTCTCGTTAGACTACGGCTAAATATTTATGTTGATCACCCACCACAGAGCTATATCACCAAAGGCTGCAAATATGTATAATCGATACAAACCACAAACGTGTATTACTCAAACCAAATATCATCGTAGAGATATATTAAGGTTATAGTTATTCGAACCATATATCACTTCTTCACCACAAATATATATTGTAGAGGCAAATAAATATTTACGTTAATGACAAACCATAGAGAACACATAGATGCAGAGTAAATGTAGAGCACAAACATGTATTGATCTAACCCTCGGGGTTATACATACATACATATGCATGATAATATTTGAAAAATAAATGAGCCTAGATCTATTTTAAACATATATCTATCAAGCATAGAGAGGGATCAAATTTCTTAAGTTGTAAATTTTTATCATTTAATATGTAGGAATTAATACATTACATGGAATTTAATGAAAAAAAATGTACACTTTCAGAATTTTGATCCCTTTCGATGTTTGAGAATTCTAAGTTTAAGATGGATTTACATTCAATGTTAAACCTAAAAGCATAAATACATGACAATAAAAAGACTAGAAGCATTAATATTCTTGATTTGATTTTGATTGACTATTCAAAATACATTTTAAACATTGCATTTAAGAAAAGAGCATGAATATATCTTGATTTGACTTTAAAAGAATATTCATAATTAATTTTTCAAACCAATAAAATATATATAGATATTTCTTTGCCTTCATATTTGTATTATACCATTCATAATAATCAATTATGTGACACATACACACACAATTCTTAATACAACTATGACAAATCATATTCTTATAAACCAACATAGATCCATCTTAACCTAGTATCTCTAGAGCTTTGATTTGTTTCAATGCTAGATAGATTTGAGGTTAAGATGGATCTATGTTTGGTTGTTAATGTAAGGATGCAAAAGAACACTAAGAATAAAGGATAGAATGAATATTTAAAATAATCAAATAATTTGCAACTGGGTTGGTCTTGAAACAGGGTCAATTGTGACTGATACCATAATAACTTGTAGGTGTAACCATTTGGTCCTCTAAGAGGGATTTGAATAAAAGATCATTTCACTCACATAACTTTACATAATACAAGTTTACCAAATAAACTATTCTAAAGAAGTGATGGCTATATTAATTTGCATTAATTCTACCATTATTTATGATAAAATGTAAGGTGAAAAAATGAAAATTGATAATTTTATATTAATTCTAAAATGATTTAAAAATAAAATATTAAGATTTGGAAAATTAATATAAGTATATATATAATATATATATATAGATTATATATAATATATAGATATAGATATATATAAATTAAAAAGAAAAAAGTGGTGGTCAATATATTTGAGAATAAATATATATATATATCTAATTATATGTTTTGCTTTTGATTACATTGGTCACTTTTGATAACTGTGATTACATTTTTCAACATTTTTCACTTCAGAAGACTTGAACCCAGGAAATAAAAACCAATACCCTCGCTCACTAATAGTCACCCATTGTGCTGCCTCATTAGGCTTATGTAGTTGAGAAGACTAAAAAAATGAATATATGTCATAAAATTACACAATAGACACAATCTTGAGGATAAGATATGAATCCAAATTTTAAAAAAATTTGACCACTAGTATGAGGAGTGGTATGTGGTATGGGATAGCAATCCAAATTTGAGATGATGTATTATGAATCCAAATTTTTAAAGAATTTGAACAACTAATATAGTATGGGGAGTGGGATAGGAAATCATTGAACTGTGGATAGATGCATATCCCTTTGATTGAAAAATAAGCACACTCTTATCAAGACCCACAAAAAGAAAATGGAATACAAAGATAAAGGCCTTTCCAATGAAGATAAGGTGCTTGA
>APFE030592331.1:54095-74265 GCA_000404065.3 Pinus taeda | reverse complement strand
TTGCAGAAGCTTCAAGTTATTTGGCATTACTCTCTTCTACTGAACCACAAAATGTAAAAGAAGCATGCAAAGATGAATGTTAAATAAAAGCAATGGATGAGGAACTTGAGCAAATCGAAAAGAACAACACTCGGGAACTGGTTCCTAGACCAAAGGATAAGAATGTTATCGGAACAAAATGGGTCTTCAAAAACAAACTGAATGAAAATGGAGAAGTAATTAGAAACAAAGCCAGACTTGTTTGTAAAGGGTATGCGCAGCAAGAAGGAATAGACTTTGAAGAAACCTTTGCTCCTGTTGCAAGACTTGAAGCCATCCAAATGTTCCTTGCTCTCTCAAGTTTTCAAAACTTCAAAGTATTTCAAATGGACGTAAAATCAGCCTTTCTGAATGAAGACTTGGAAGAAGAAGTATACATTGAACAGCCAGATGGGTTCATTCTTGGAAATGATCCAAATCTTGTATGCAGACTGAAAAAGGCTCTCTATGGGCTCAAACAAGCTCCAAGGGCTTGGTACTATCGTCTGGATAAATATCTTCATCAACAAGGTTTTTCAAAAGGATCAGCAGATAGCAATCTTTATATAAAAGTTGAAAATGACAAATTGCTAATACTTGTTGTGTATGTAGATGACATTATTTTTGGCAGCAATGAAGAAGAGATGAGTCAAAGCTTTGCCTTGGTCATGCAGAAAGAATTTGAAATGTCCTTGCTGGGAGAACTGACATATTTCCTTGGTTTGCAAATCCAACAAAAGGAAGGAGGAACCTTTTTATCTCAAACCAAGTATCTCAAACAGATCTTGAAGAAATATGGCATGGAAGATGCAAAACCAGTATGTACACCCATGGTCACAGGATGTAGCCTCAGTGCAAATGATGAATCTGTAGCAGTACATCAACCAACCTACAGATCTATGATTGGAAGTCTACTTTATTTGACAGGTACCCGACCAGACATCATGCATGCAGTTGGAATAGTTGGAAGATTTCAGGCAAATCCGAAGGAGACTCATCTTTAGGCAGTGAAGAGAATTTCCAAATATCTTCAAGGGACTCAAAATTATGGCTTATGGTATCCTAGAGATACAGATCTTACACTTCATGCTTATACAGATGCAGATTGGGCCGGAAGCGTGGATGACAGGAAAAGCACAAGTGGTGGTGCATTCTTTATGGGTTCTAGACTAGTATCTTCGTTCAGCAAGAAACAAGGTTCGATTGCCTTATCTACAGCTGAAGCAGAATATGTTGCTACTGCATCTTGCTGCACTCAACTCCTTTGGATGATGCAGACCTTGCATGATTTTCAAATCGATTGTACTCCACCTGTCTCCATCTTATGTGATAACACAAGTGCAATCAGCATTTCAAAGAATCCAGTCATGCATTCGAAGACAAAGCATATACCGATCAAATATCATTTTCTTCGGGAACAAGTTATTGAACAAAAGGTCAAGTTGGAGTATGTTCCTTCTAAGGAACAGGTTGCTGACATTCTCACCAAACCATTGCCCAGGGAGGCCTTTGAATACCTCAGGCAAAAGTTGGGGGTTGTTGATGCATCATCTTGTTGAATCTCTTTTGATGGTTGTCCGCACAGGCTCAGGGGGAGCACATAATGCATTGTTGACATTATGGAGGAGATCATGGATGCTGGTCTGAATGTTGCTGCAATATGTCTCTATCTCTTTCATGGTGGATTATGGTTCGTCTTTACAGATCTGGGGGAGCATATTCTTAGGGGGAGCATAACCCTTTGCCCTTGATGTCAAAGGGGGAGAATGAAGCTGAAGATTTTGAGGTTGAGATTTTGAGGTTGCCATCAAGTCCAAAGGGGGAGATTGTTGGCATTATGGTTCTGGTATGATTATATGTTTCAGATGTTGTACTTGATGGCAACACCCATGGCATGGCTCTCTTTTTGATGAAAATAAAGAAGTATGCAGGAGAACAGTTCAGGAGGTGCGTACCCGCAGGTATACCATGCAGAGACCGCATCCAAATACGCGGGTTATCCATTCATGGGGTGCGTACCCCAGTGCACACTCTTCAAGACGGTAAAGCGCCCACACATGGGATTTCTCATGGTATTTAGCCGATGGTTTTTGTGATATTATGGTGTCGGCCCGTGGTATTAATCCATGATTTAAGGAAGAGCTTTACTATATAAAGCTAAGGAGATCATTTGGCTTGAGTATCTTTTGAGTAATTGAACATCTTAAGATCTGATATTGGGTTCTCGGTTTAAAAGCTTGATCTTTAGAAGAGAAGTTTGGAAGAAAATCTGTGAAGGGTGATCTCTCGAGCCCAAGATCAGATCTGAGTATCTGACTGTATTTTTGGCCCTAATCAGAAGTGCACAAGTGATCAACAGTGAGAGTGCGTGGGTACGCAAAGGAAATAAAGGCTCAGTGCGTGGGTACGCAGAAGAGACAAAGGGGCAGTGCGTGGGTACGCAGAGGCAACAAAGGTGAATTGCGTGGGTACGCAGCGCGACAGTGTTTCAGGTGCATGCTTACTGGTTGAGTACGCAGCGTGGCAGTCTTTTTGAATGCGTATCTACTGCGATAGTACGTGGTGCGATAGTTCTTCTGGGTGCATGCCTACTGTGTAGTACGCGGTGCGATAGTACATTTTGGTGCGTACTGTACGCAGATCAGTGAAAGTAGCAGTGCGTGGGCACGCAGTATAGCAGAAGTAACTCTGTGGGTATATGCAGAGAAGCAGAGGATGAAGTGCGTAGCGACGCAGGCCAGTAAAAAGAAAACTGCATATATGTTTTAAGATCTTCTGTTGGTTGAATTTTTCTTGTTGATAAGGTGTTCTGGGTTCAGTTCTGTTACTGTTGATCTGGTTATTGCAGCTGACTGTATAATTTACATGTACTTGATGATCATTTGATGTATATGGATCCAGTTTGAAAATTTATGAAAAGTGGTCCTTGAAAAAATAGGGGGTTGTAGCTCCCTTCCAGGAGAGACTGGAAAACGAGAGAGAGTTGTAGCTCTCTGCAGGTTGCAGCCTGCGTACTGGTAAAGGACTGCACCAGTACAAGACCATTGTAAAAGGAGTTTCTAATTTGAAAGAAGATAGAGACATATTGCAGCAGGTGGTTTTCACCCACATTGGGTTTCCACCTTATATCTGGTGTTCTTTGATGTGACTGTTTGCTTTTCTTGTTCATGCTCATTATTGATGGTATTGATATGCAAAAATAATTCAAAGTATAAATAAGGAAGAATTGTTAAAAGATCTAGATAATACTGATTCACCCCCCCCTCTCAGTATTATTTTCAACTATTGACCAATCCTTATCTTATAAAACCTCATCTCTCATGCATTAACAACAAATTTATAACTATAATATGCTCAAGAGAAGAGGTCAAGAATATTGCATACCTGTACCTACCTAATGGTTGTTGGAGAGACATGCATGATGCTGTTGAGTTGATGTTGATGTGAAAGTGTTGGATGGTGATGTTGATGATCCTAACACTACTTCTAAGCTCTGGAGGAGCTTCTTTGACCTCTGGATTTCCTTTAAAACTACTCAATGCCAATCTTGTATGTGTTTTTTTGTCCATATCTCCCAAATGGTAGACTAGATTGAGTTAAAACGTTTTTAGCATGTTTCCATCATCATTATACACCTCTCCATAGAAAACATTTGGTCAATGGATGCATGTATCTTGAGAAAAACTAAAAATGGCTGAAGGTGATGGAGGCCGATTTCTTTTAAACTGTGCACTGGAATTTGCTGAAATTGCTTTGGCATGTTACCATCATCCATATACATCTCCCCATGAAACAATTTTTTAAATGGTTGCACAAATATTGAGAAAATGCAAAAATTTCTGAGGGAGATGGAGGCCAATTTCTTGGAAACCGTGCATTGGAATTTGTTGACATTGCTTGAGCACGTTACCATCATCCATATGCATCTCCCCATGAAATAGCTTGGCAAATGGATGCATGTTTTTCAAGTTATGGAAAATGAGTGGTAGAAGCTTGAGAATGATGGGTGGATGTTGAAAATAGATGAGGGTGATGGATTGGCATGGCCTTGGCCTTGTTGGAGCATTTGAGCGAAGTAAGAGAAAGTCAAAATTTGTCTTCTTTTCACTAGGCTTGACCAATTTTCCCTTTGGTATCAACTTTGTTCTTGTTGCTTGCAGATGTTGGAGAGTGCATGCATGCATGGAGCAAGGATTCTTTTATTTTTTCTCTTTTTGTTTTTCTTCTAGGCCTACTATCCGCCTCAATGAGGTTTTCAACTAGTAGGTCTACCTAGGTGCCTCAAAGGAGGTTTTCACCTAGGATCTTATTTTTTCCTCTTTTTTCTCTTCTTTTCAACCCATTGACTGCCTCATGGAGGCTTTCAATCAATGAGCCAACCTGAGGTGTCTCGAAGGAGGTTTTCACCTTATATTTTTTTCTTTCTCTTATTTTTCATTTTGGCTTTTTTTCTTCTTCTATCCTACCCTACTTGAAAAAAAAAAATCACTTTCAAGTATAAGAGTACTTCCAATGGAGCCATGTCGAGGCTTGAAATGTATGCGTTGACATGTACCTATATTTTTGAGACCAAATGATTTGACTTTGAAAGGATCAAGTATAGTTGAGGAAGAGAGTGATGTTGCAACTTAGTGATTGTCTGCAACCATATTTCCATATAGTTGTGATTTCCTTGGTCCTTTTGCTGATCTGGATCATTCTTCATGTCTTCTTTTACCATGACCTTCAAATATTCCTCGTTTTGCTGATTGCTCTCTTGAATACATGGAGGATTTGATGGTAACCATGAGGGAGTTCTCCCAATCTCTGATTTTGATGTCTACTCTTCATCAATCATAACTCATGGTTTTGTGGTCTTCTTATTTGAATCTTCTTCCTTTGGATGTGGTCCTTCAATGATATCAAGATGATCTCTTATTTTCAATACTCTTCCTAAGCTATGTTGAATACCATTGATCTCAAGATGAGATGTTTGGAAGTGTTTTATCTTAGCATTATAAGTGGGTTGAGCTAATTCAAGGTGTGGGTTTGGAAATGGTGGTACAAGTAGTTGAGTGGGAGTGTATATTTGAGATGGATGTGAATGGGGTTGTGGTTGTGGTGGAGGTGAATGCTAGAGATAACATGGAGTTGGGTATGGAGGATATTGAGGAAAATATTCAGGATATTTTGGATGGCTCCCATAAGTTCCTTGCCAAGATTTGGGTTGAGTTGGCTAATGTTGCCAAGGGAAGAGTGTGTTCCAATTACTTTGATGTGTATGTGCATAAGCTTGAAATTGTTAATTAGGGTCTTGCATCATATCAGGCTGAATAGGCTTCCATTGTCCTCTTGGAGCTACATAACATTATTGCATTGGCAATTGACTTTCTCCACTGTTTTCTTGGTGAACTTCCTTCAACCTTGGTAATGATGGATAGTGTTTAACATCCTATAATTCTGCATCACAAATATCAATATTTTATTTTCCTTCGTCTCGCATTCTTAACATTTCTACTTGTTTTGTTAGATTGCTAGGAATTTCTGTTTTAAAATCATCAAACAAATTTCCATGTTTAGCTTGACCTACTGATCTTTATGCTGCTTTACCTACTCTTGCTTTTCCTCTTGATATGTTTTTACATGTTTCACAAATTTCCTCAAATGATAATTGATATACATCATATCTATTCATGAGATGAAGGATATCAATCCACTCATCCCTAATTGTTCTAAGTAAGAGGGTTTTTAGTGTGTCAGATCGTAAATGATGTAGTTTTACCCTCTTAGCATTGTACATCAACTTCTCTATTAGATCCTCAAGGCTCTCATCTTCTCTTTGATTCATTCTAAATATTTCTTCTTTAAGCTCATGATCTTTATATTTTTCTAGAAATATCTTTTGCATATCATTCCATGCTCTTATTGAATTAGTCCCTAAACTCATGAGCCATCTAAGAGCTCTATCCTTCAATGTTGTCGGAACCAATCTCAGTTTTTGAGTTTTTAATAAGTAACCATAAGATCTACAAACAATTTCAAATTCAAAGAGAAAGGTTTCCAGATCCTCTCACCTTAGACTATGAAATTTTGGAAAAAAAGATGGAGGGATGTTCTTCATGTGTGCACTACTATCAGTATCTTGAATGGGAAATCCGAGAGGATCTTTCTCATCATCTCCATCCATTTCTTTTACATTCTATGTCATCTTGGTATTCTACCTGAAAAAGTGAATGGTGATGTGGCTCTTACTACACTGCATGATCAAATGGGGGGGTGGGTTGATGTTGGAGATTTTTTTGTTTTTATGATTGAATGAAAACTATAATGCAATCTAATTTTCTACTTTTGAAATTAAATATTCCTAATGAAAATATTTTTTTGTTTTTGCAAAAATTAAAAAGAAATGAATCAACTATAGAAGAAAATAATGCATACTTTGAAACCCCCCCAACAACGGCACCAAAAAGTGATGAGCCTCAATATTGCAACAAGAATCTTGCAACTCCCAAGGCTACCGACTTTAATTATCAACCTGAGGTTCGTACAAACTTAAGTGGTGTCAGCACTATATGTGCGGCATACAATGTGTCCTTCCTTTGCTATCATGATGTAATGGAATGCAAGTACTGAAGTCGAATCCTAAACTAATTACAAAAAATGAAATGTTCGAAATGGAACCTTAACCTATTGTAAGAAAGAAAATACAAGGGAAGAGATGAAAATTCAATGCTAAATCAGACCATTTCCTAATTAACTGCCAGGAAACTATGCTTTGCAATAATGATAAATTATCATGAAACAAATGCTAATATCTAAGAATGGAAGCAAGAAGCATCAAACATCACTAATGTGTAAGTAAAGGGACTAAAATAAATTTGTTTTTGTCTTTTTGTCTTTTCATGCAAAATCAAATATGCAAACTAATTTCATTTGGTGATGTGGTAGGTGAATTAAGGATGTTGGAAGTTGGATGGAAAGGTTAGGAGATGGTTGGATAGTGTGGGATACCCTTGGGAAGATTTTGGTGGCTTCCTATAGGTTTTCCCTCAATTCAGCCTCAAAGCAGGCTGTTTCAGGAAAACCTACAGGATCTACTAGAAACCTACAGGATGATCCTATAGGAATTATAGTGAACCTACAGGATAAAACTGAGAGAAAAAACTGAGGTGTTGGAGGTGATGGGAGGCCTAAGAAAGGTGTGTTATGCATGGAATGGAGTGGAAACATTCCTGGGATCAGTCAAAACTCAAAACCAAAGTTGGGAGATGGATGGATTTGCTCAAAAATATTAGAGAAGTTTCCTTCTGAAATGATGAAAATGGTGAGGGTTTAATGACCAACAAAATCAAATCCAAATTGGATCAGAATTTTTTTTTATTAACTAGGATGTCTTAGTTCCCTATTCCAATTCGAATCACTCAAAAATACCTATGTTAACCCATGAAAATAAAAAATAAAAAAAACATTACTAGTTGAAAATCTAGAAATTTGAGAATTAGTGAGCTAGTAAATCTAAAAAATGCCTAACCAAATCAAGTGAAAATGCAATGGGGTGATTTTTTTTATGAACTATAATTTTTTTTTTTTTATCTAATTCAAGTGGAATCAATTCAATTGAAGCTCGTTATCATGCTCTAAAAAAATATCATAAACTTATTGTTCTTTGCTAAAAAGGAGGTCCAACAATCTAGATTTGGGAATAAGAATACTAATCTAAGTAGCTCAATGAATACTATGAACTTCCAAAGCTTTTCCAAGGATGAAATAATCCTTGTGATCCTGTAAAATAACTTACATCAACCATTTAACTCAATCCTACAACAAGAAATTATTAATCCTAAATGCATAAATAGAAAGACATAAAAACTAGAGATGTGTGCGAATAAGCAATGAAAAGAAGGAAATAAAGAGATATGAAAGTGCTGTGAGGTTCCTGGGATGGACAAGCCTAACAAAAATAAGATACCTATGGATGAGAACAAGATTTAGAAGTTGAACATGACACCAATCTTCATTATTTTCATCAATAGAATTACATCCCTGCAAGAAAATACAATGGAGCTACAAGAATACTAGCTCTCTCCACAATAACACTCATGAAAATCTTCTTAAAGGAAAATTAGACTTGGTATTTATACAAAATCATTAGGAATCATTCCCCATGAATGGAGGAAGCTTTCCCCACCAAAATCCCTTGACTAGTGGATCTAGTCCCTAATACTAGGAATTCACATTAAATGGTAGGGAAAACGTTCCTAGATTTTCTCAATCATTACCTAAAGGAAAATTTGACTCAGTACTTATACAAAATGATTAAGAATAATTCTCCATGGATGTAGGAAGCTTTCCCCAACGAAATCCCTTGGTTAGTGGATCTGCTCCCTTGATTGGTGGATCTCATTCCTAGAATTTCCTAATCATTGGAGTTCCACAATTTGTGCCATAATTCCATAATATCTTGTTGACTTATTATTTATTATTGATCCTCCATTTGTAGGGAACAAATCCCTAAATTATCTCCTCCTCCAAATCTTCATATTCTACCCAATATTCTCATAATATTCCATGAAAAATAAATAATATTAGGTAGAAATATTCAATTATTCATAAACCTTCCTAATGAATACATTAAAGTTAAAAATAAATTATCTAATGCAAAAAGAGATATTTTAAGTGATGAAGAATGGTAATAGGCATTAATTTATCTTTTAATTTAGAGGCATGGGCCTTAATTTATGTCTAGTTTAGAGGCCCATCATCTGTCAATGAAACGTGGTCCATAGAAGAAGCAAGAAGGTCATAGCCTTTTGTAGGTTGGCACCTACGTACTAGTAAACAAATTGGCTAGTACATGAGCTAGGGGGTTGCAGCTCCCTTCCAGTAGAAGCTGGAAAATGAGAGAAAGTTGTAGCCTTCTGCAGGTGGTTTCCTGCATACTAGTATGAGTCTACACCGGTACAAGATTGTAAACATATTTTCTTATTATTAAAAGAAGACAGAGACAACAATAGTAGGTGATTTTTACCCACATTGGGTTTCCACCTTAAATCTTGGTGTTCATGTGTGTTGCTTATGTGTGATGATTTATTATATTTTTGTTGCACTATCTAATAAGTTACTGATGCACTGGTTTATGATCAACACATGATAAATTGTCTAAATCACAAGTTCTTTGGATATACGTTGGTTTCTCTAATCACAATTGCATGTACACGCAAGTTCACTTCACTGAAGTAGCATATATAAATCTATTTGGGAAATATAATTGTTGATCTAATAATACTGATTAACCCCCCTCTTAGTATTATTTCCAAGAGGCTTCATTATGGAGTGGTTAGCGAAGAAACATGAAGTAGCATCATGGAGAGAACCAGTAGTAGCAGTAGAGGTAGCAAAGCCAAGCATACTGGTACATGACAAAGGGAAGATGAGGATTGTCGATCACATGGAGGTGGAGAAAATCTGAAAGTTTCGAGCATATCCACTTGGAGAGCAAGTATCTATGGCTATAGAGGCAAAGAGCCACCAACGCGACAAGAAAATTGCACCAAGGTAGAGGGATAAGAAAATAATGGAAGAAGAAAAGAATGAGTTGCATGAGATGAGGGAGAAAATTTGAAAGGAACGAAAGCTTTGACAAATAGGAGATGGAAGTGTAGTAGTAGCAGATACAGCAGGGGGTGCAACATGTGTAGACAGATGCCCATAAAAGTAGTTGATTCATCTAAACAACTTCCATCAAGAGAATAGGGTGAACCATTGTAGGAGCAAGACTTCGCTCATGATATAGAATAAGAACTTCAATAGTTGGATGTAGACATGGAGCAGCAAGAGTTGGAATAGGACACTGACCTCATGCCTCACCACAAAAAGGTCGACCCACCCGCTTCAATGCATCTAGATGATGAGAAAGTCTTGATTCACCAAGGAGGCACTAAGATCCTTGTTGTTCAACTAGAAGGAGAGATGTACAACATCTCATTTGATGAATCTCATCATAGAGTTGTGGAGTCTCACAGAATACCAACTCAAAAGGATCATACATCTCATGCACAAGTTGAGGAACGAGTGATCGTGAGTGATGTGCACAAACATCCAGCTGCCTTGGCTAATGTAAACAGAGTGTATGTCGAAGCCACTAGTGACGAGACTCAAAATTGAGTAATTATATGGGGCTTAATTCACCTCCTAACTTACTCAACTCAACTATCCTCATAACTTATTTCATACTTTTGATGATATTTTGTTTATGAGATGAGTTAGAGTTGGATATTTTTCTTTGTGGTCTAATATACATTTAATGCAGGACTAAAGGAGAAAATCAAGGAATTTTAGCAAATACCAAGGTCAAAACTTGAATGAGACAAGGGAGAGGGATTATAGGAGGTAAATCCTCCTCATTTACTACCCCTCCGTTCGAATATTCCTCCATCATCTCAGAGTGCAAACAACCAAATCATGAGGACTAGAAGGCATAAGAGCAAATGAGAGACAAATCACTAGTTTATCTCGAGTTTGGGAGACGAGGCTACCTAATTTTAAGGAAGTCATTAGAGACTTCAAATGTATAGGTAGAGAGGCCTAGGACCTCAGTAGGATTCAGATTTTTTATTGTAAAAATCTACTTTTTTTTTTGAGCCGTGAGACTTGTGACAGTTCCTTTGATGTAATCTATTATTTTGGTAATAAGAATGAGTTTTGTTTTGAGACAACACTGAGCTAACTCAAAGGGATGAAGCTCTTCGGTTAGGTCCCAGCCCTAGTATCCAATGCTCCTCTTTATTGTACATGTATTCTTAGTGTATATTCATAGCTTAGTTTTTAGTTTGCTTAGTAGATGCATTTCCATTACTAGTGTAGACTAGATTGGTTGTGTGATAGTTTTCTTCCATTTGTGCCTTCTTTCAAGTAGTAGGCTAAAAAGATGAAAAAGGATCACCACAAGGTTGTCAGTAAGTGTCTCGGCCTCACTTCCTCCCCCTAGGACCATGACTTGAGGAAGGGACCCTTCAGCAGCCCTAAAAACACAAATTTCTAGTTCTTTTATGAGCTTTGGAGTTTGTTATCTTTAATTCAGTAGCTGGTTAATGTTGCAAGGAAGATTTCATTTTCATTTTTTCCCATCTCCATGTCTACAATAATATCTCACTCATGCTTTCATTTCCTTCAACAAATTTCTTCATGCACAATATAGGCAGTTGATTCATGCTTTTCTAGTTTATGAAAAATATATCTTGTTGCATAGTTCTTTTTGGAAGACACACATGTTTTATGTAGAGAAAATATTTTAGGAGGAGACCAAGACTTCATAACTAGCAGCCACCTTCCACTTCATCCACCTTAGCCATCCCTTGTTTCACCATCACCCTCACTAGTGTTTCATCATTTTCATTGAAATTTCCCTAAACACATTAAGTGAATCTAACCATCACTTATCTTGGATATTGACTCCTAAGTGCTTCTAGATGTTGAAAATGCAACAAGATGATGGATCTTAGTGAAAATAAGTCATCTTCACTAAGTGGTCTCGCAGGCTATTTTTGGCCCAAAGTCTACTTTTAGACTGTCTATTTTTAGACATATGGATCATGGTGTATGAGTTGCAGGATGCTATTTGTGGATGATTGGTCAAGTTGGTAAAAATAGATGGACCTCTATTTTTAGACATATGGGTAGAGTCTATTTTTAGACTACCAAGCTAAAAATAGAACAGTCGAATATTATTAGCTCTTAATAATATTTGGACTATAAACATTATCTTATTCTCTTGGAGCACTTCAGTTCGAGCTACAAATGTGGCACATGCAACTTCTAGAAGTAAATGCACTTTTATTATGGGTTAGCTAAGCTATTGCATGGAGGAATTCAGTTAGGACTTCAATGATTGAGTTCTTTGGAGTTGGATCAGGAGTTGATGGAGTTGTGTTCAGTTTGACTTAGTTGAACTAGTTGTATTTAGTCTAACTAACAAATACACTAGTGTTGAGTTATGTGAATTAGTTATTAATTAGTTCAATAATTATTAACTCATAAATCAACTCAGGAATACATCAGTTAACTCAGTGCATGGACAGTTTAGTGGATACAAGTGTTAGAGGTAAGTGAAAGGGCAAGACAACTGTCAGTTGTGACTATAGTTGTGCATGAGATTTGCACATGCATGGATTAAGTAATGCTAATGAGGATTGTGTAGTGCTACACAAGGTAAATATAGGTTTGGTTCAGCCATTCTCATCCATTCTCATGCAGGATTGCGCAGTGGAGGCAAGCAAGCAGTGGAGGAGATTTGAGCCAGTGATTGATCCAGATCTGAGCTAGTTTTGTGTGTAACAAGTGGAGATAGTAGTAAGTACTTGTGAGGAGTATTGTACTATGTATTGTTAGATGTTGTCAATCAATGTAATATATAGGTAGTTGGGGGTTTTCAGCTTTATGCTTTCCCTGGGTACATACTGTGTTGATATGTGTGATTGATGCTTCAATGTGCGCATGCGAATGTTTCTGATTCTGCAAAATTGATGATCAATGGTAGAGGAGGTTATGTATTATGCATGCATTCCACAATAGTGTATAATAAGGATAATCTCTGTGAATATGTGTTATATTATTCATGAAATTTCTACATGGTATCAGAGCGAGCTGATTTGTGGAAGAGATTTCTACATGATATCAGTGTGAAGTTGATCATCAGATCTATTATTCAGAAAGTGTTTACATTTTATTTCTTCAGGCAGAGTCTCTAATCGGGCCAGGTAGCCTCTAGATTCATCCTTATTTTGGAAGGTGAGATATCCGGTGAATGCCCATACAGTCGATCTCTGTACGAGAAATACTTTGTTCTCACGAATTTTAGATTAGAAGCGATTGAGTTTTGAGCTGGTGGAATTCGAATTTGCAGCAGTGTTTTCTTGGTGTCAAAGTTGAAATGTCTTTCAATGGATTGCGATTGGAGTATGCCCTTGAAGGAAACTAAAATTATATTGCATGGAAAGATAGGATGGAGGTGGTGTTAAATTACAATGGGTTGAAGCAGTCCATAGATGCGGATGTCCCACAACCTATTGATGCTACTGAAGTTGCAGCTTGGAAAAAGAAGACAGCAAAGTGTCGAAGGATTCTATTGGAGGGTGCGAAGGATCACATTGTATCCAGCCTCCATGGAAAGGCTTCTCCATACTTGATGTGGAAATCATTGACATACTTATTCCAAAACAAGAGCGACCAGAGGAAGTTGGCACTCAAGGATAAACTCAAAAACATAAATTGTGAGAAAGGAGACAATATGCCCAAGAATTTCACGAAATTCACCCAATGCCGGGATGAGCTGGGAAGTGTGGGGGTGACTACCGATGATGAGGACTTGGTGAGCTTGGCTCTCCTTGGTCTTCCGAAGAGTTGGCATTCCTATCAGGACTCTGTCAATGGTTGGGAGAAATTACCAAGATGGGAAAGACTTTGGTCGGATCTTGTGCAAGAGGAGATCAGGCAGAATACCAGGGACAGATCTTCATCAAAGGTATCTGATGAAGAATATTACGCTTTGGCTGCCAAAGCAAATAAGGGGAAGGTTTCTCTTTCGAAATCTAGTTCTTCCAATGATGAGAAGAAGGTTGACAAATAGAAAGTGGGATGCTTTCATTGTCATGAGGTGGGCCATTATGCCTCAAATTATCCACAAAGGAAATCCAATAAGGGATCCAGGGAAGGATCTAAAGGTGAGGCACTTGCTTCACAGTTTGAGTTGGATTTCACACTCTTCTCATGCATGGTTTCATCCATGGTGGGAAGTGGTTGGTTTCTTGATAGTGCAGCTTCTTTCCACATGAATGGAGACAAGAGTTTGTTCAATACTTTGGAGGAGAAAGATCTCCAGCTAGTCATAGCAATGGGTAATGATGAGAAGTATAGTGTCTCAGTTGTATTCATGGTTATTTTTCAGAGGGAGCATGGATCTCGCCTTACCTTGGCCGATGTCAAGTATGTACCAGGACTAAAGAGAAACTTGGTGTCGATCGTGATGCTGGAAGATAGAGACTATGATGTAGTCTTCAGTAAGGGAAAGGTTTTCCTTAGACACATCATCACTAGACAAGTGAAGTAGATTGGTTCACGGGTCAAGAACCTGTATGCTCTTGAGGTTCAAGATGCATGCAAAGACTTGAGCAGTAAGGAAACTAATGGAGACTTTGTGGTTGAGAGGGAGGGTATATTACCTCTCAACATGCAAAGCCAAAAGAAGTCTTAGATAATTGTGGAGGAGCCACGATTGGTACAGCAGCTTCAGGAGGTTGTGGAGTAGCCACAACAGGGGGAGCTAAGTGGGGATCGAGTAGAGACATCCACTCATGCAGAGACCTCTAGTAGGGGGAAACTTCGAGCCAAGTGGGCTGAGGGATCACATGCAGCCATACCTCTAGGTAGGAGGTGGGGTGATATGGATTGATCGTCCCAAGGAGGAGGGGCATGATCCTTGAGGTACCCAACCTCTTGAATGAGACCTTGCTACAGGAGCCCTGATGTGGAGTAGCAGGAATTGAATGATTGGGTAGAGACAGCTTCAGATGGAGCGGTAGAGAGAGTGACAGTGCAGGGAATCCCAGGACAGTGCATAACTAGCAGGCTAAAGCAATGTGAGAGGCACAAGTGTTTTGCACAGTGCTAGGTGGCACAGAAAGGTGTGCAATGGTGCGAGATGCATGGAGATGTTGCAGTAGCATAGATGTCAAAGAGGGAGCACTTATCAGCAGTAGATAGAGATTCAGCATTAGAGTATGTTCCTAGCCCAACAGAGTGGTCAGTTGGGAGTGTTTTTGTTCCAAGTGTTGTTGGAGCAAGTGGACCAGGTAGATGTGTTGCATGCAGAACATTCTAGAGTTACAGGATGGGGGTTGCAGATAATCCATAAATTTTTGGGAGGGAGTGTTGAAAATTCAACAAGATGATGGATCTTAGTGAAAAGAAGTCGCCTTCGCTAAGTGGTCCCGCAAGCTATTTTTGGCGCAAAGTCTATTTTTAGACTATGTCTATTTTTAGACATATGGATCATGGTGTATGAGTTGTAGGATGCTATTTTTGGATGATTGGTCAAGTTTGTAAAAATATATGGACCTCTCTTTTTAGACATATGGGCGGATTCTATTCTTAGATTGCCAAGCTAAAAATAGAACAGTCGAATATTATTAGCTCTTAATAATATTTGGATTATAAACATTATCTTATTCTCTTGGAGCACTTCAGTTCGAGCTACAAATATGGCAAATGCAACTGCCAGAAGGAAATATGCTTTTCTTATGGGTTAGTTGAGCTATTGCATGGAGGACTTCAATTAGGACTTTAGTGATTGAGTTCTGTGGAGTTGGATCAGGAGTTGATGGAGTTGTGTTCAGTTTGACTTAGTTGAACTAGTTGTATTTAGTCTAACTAACAAATACACTAGTGTTGAGTTATGTGAATTAGTTATTAATTAATTCACTAATTATTAACTCATAAATCAACTGAGGAATACATCAGCTAACTCAGTGCATGGACAATTCAGTGGAGATAAGTGTTAGAGGTAAGTGAAACGACAAGACAGCTGTCAGTTGTGACTATAGTTGTGCATGAGATTTTCACATGCATGGATTTAGAAATGCCAATGAGGATTGCGTAGTGCTACACAAGGTAAATACGAGTTTTGTTCAGCCATTCTCATCCATTCTCATGCAGGATTGTGTAGTAGAGGCAGGCAAGCAATGGAGAATATTTGATCCAGTGATTGATTCAGATCTGAGCTAGTATAGTACTGAGTACTTGTGAGGAGTATTTTACTATGTATTGTTACATGTTCTCAATCAATATAATATACAAATAGTTGGGGTTTTTCAGATTTATGCTTTCCCCGGGTACATACTGTGTTGATATGTGTGATTGATGCTTCAATGTGCGCATGCAAATGTTTCTGATTCCGCAAAATTGATGATCAATGGTAGAGGAGGTTATGTATTATGCATGCATTCCTCAATAGTGTATAATCAAGATAATCTCTATGAATATGTGTTATACTATTCATGAAATTTCTACACTAGACCTTATAACACTCCATTACACGCATCACACACCTTTCTTAAGCTCCCCAATACCTCCAACACCTCATAATTAGCTCTTCAATATATCCTGTAGGTTTCCTGTAATTCCTAAAGGATCATCGTGTAGGTTTCTAGTACATCCTATAGGTTTTCCTAAAATAGCCTGTTTTGAGGTCGAATTGATAGAAAACCTCTAGGAAGTCACAAAACGCCTCCTAGGACCCCTCCACACCATCTGACCACTCTATAAACCTTCTAGACATCCTCAAACACCTTCCATCCACCTGTCACATCCACAGAACAATTAGTTTGCATACTTGATTTTGCCTAAAAAACCAAAAAATGTGAAAACAACTTTACTTTAGTCTCTTTGCTTATACATTAGTATGGTTTGATGCTTTGTACTTCTACAACTTAGATAATAGCATTTGTTTAATATTGATTTAGTAATTCTACTTAACATAGCTTCTTAAATGGTTAATTAGGCTATGTTGTGGTTTAGCATTACATGTTGGCCTTTTCATTACTGTAGTAGAGTAACTCTCTTAGAGTAGATTTGCCCTTCTTCCATCAAAGAATCAAGCTTCTTCTGACTCTACAGAATTCTCGCCTGGAACCCTAGTGGTCTCTTGCCAGTTGAATAGTGATAACAGGAAAAACCATCACTTTTATTTGTGCATACAACACTATCACCTCCAAGTTTGTATGAACCCCGGGTTGATAAGTAAAGTTGGTAGCCTAGGAGTTGCAACATCCTTGCTACAATATTGGCGCTCATCACTTTTCAGCGTTGTTGCCAAGGAGGTGTCTGAGTAGCATGTGATTACTTCTTTCTTTTCTTCTATTTCTTTTCTTCAATATTCTGCCATTAGTTTGTTTTTGTAAAAGTAATCTAGATGTTTCCTTTCTTTCAATTTTCATTATCTACTTTCCTTTCTATTCTGTAAGTAGGATTTCAATTCAGCAAGTAGCTTTTCATTCAGTCAGTAATTTTCATTCAATAAGAAATTTCAATTTTGCAAGTACATTCCATGTTTTAAAAAGAATACAAAACCAACCCAAAAATATTTCCTTTCATGCCTCATAGGAATAGGGACAACTTAGGAAATGTTCTTCCAAATACCCCCACTACATCCAACAACCAACCTTTTCTCTTCTTCGGTGGATGTGAACTGGAGGAACTGTTGGAGAGGTAAATCCCCTCTACGGATAGAGGCGATCCCTACTAGCCCAAAAGGGGTCTAGGAACAATCAATCAATGCTACTCTGCAAGTTCCTAGTTGCAATTAACAAGTGGGTAATGGATACCTACTTGGATTCCAGCGCTATGTTTGATGAAGAGATGCCACTCTCGCTCCTTCGCTCCAGCCGATCACAATCCTCCACTATCCTTGTGGGCGGACACCTGCACAAGCAAAGAGAAGACAAACCCAAGCGTAAAATCTACTAAAAGCAACTATACATCAGTCAAAAAGGATGTAATTCACATGAATCATTCATAAGACAAATGAGAATGGAACCATAACAGTAGTCATCCATCTTTTATTAATTAGAAATAGAGTAAGGTACAACCAAAGTTCTGATGCTAAGTCCTTCTCTAGAGGGTCCAGCCAGCATGTCTCATCAGCATTCACCTTTGAAGGTAGATCTCCCAAGTCAAAGAGGTCTCTCTCTCACACAAGGAAACAAACTCATAACCTTCCTTAAGCTCTAAAGCAATCCTCACACACAACACACCAAATTCCTACAAAGAGCAGCACTAATGCACTATGAATTCCTCTATATCCAAGTCTATATGTTCCAAACTAGCTGCTATGGCAATGGTGGAGGCTTATATAGGAGAAAGAGTCTCCATGAATACTGAAAGGATGAGCTTTCCCCCAAGAAAAGTGGGTGACCAGGCAAACAGACATGCCAGAGAAAGGATGGCGACCTTTACAAAGCTAACAGCCAAGCTTAGAGTCATCTGGAAGGCTGGCTGTTAGAACAAAATCACCTAAACAGGATCAGCGCGGGTGCAAAACTGGGCTGGCACACTGGCATCGCATCTCAATTACAGAAGAGGTCTGGTCAGCGCGAACTGATACAAGCGGAGGGCGCGCTGTTTATGAAATTTGACCAGTGCGGAAAACCCATGTGCTTCCGCGCCGACAGCGCACCAGTTACATTATCATCCGCCAGTCAGCGCGGTTATTTTAGGAACAGTCGTGATGATCCAATAAACTTAGGCAAAGAGGGTTTTTTGGCCATTTCAGAGAGCATGAGCATGATGGATGCGATTTAATGACACAGTAGGGAGACTGACAAGGTGACAGTGACATTTTACTGTGTAACAGAAGCACCCTAAAGCATGAAGCCCGAGAGAGTGGGAGGGGTGAGACTCTTTATAAAACTGTTGGACCGAAACACCACCAGGAAGAACCTGCATGTAGATACAACTGATATTTCGATTACATGTAGTCTAGGCATGGGCGCAGCCATCCAAAAGACATATGAAGAAGGTCTATGGCGTGGACGCAGCCACCCAGCTGAAGAGACCATGATGATAAGAGGTATGGTCGCAGCCATCCTAAAAGATTCAGGTATGGGCGCAGCCATCCATCAATGAGTCATGTAATAATGATCCACAAAGTCGCAACCTGGCCCACAATGAACTAGGACCAGGGTCTTGCGCTCCATCCAAACCCGAACAAACTACAATTCCAAACATGTGAATATAGGAGTCGAGGTCGAACATGCTTGAACATTGTCTGATTACCAGCCAATGATGAAAGTTGTTAACAGACACGAGAGGGGCCACCAATGATGACAATGGTCCTCAAGGTACTATAGGTACAATACACGACATGCGAATGAATGAGCCGGTGTCGAACACTCGTAGAGTCATCCGATCGGAGGCCAATGATGAAAACCTCACGTCGAACACGAACAACCTGCCATTGAGGCATGCAGGCTCCAAGGTACCTGAAGGGAGTCTCTAGGTCACTCCTGGATAATGAGCTGAAGTCGACAGGAAGTGATCTTTATTGAAGGTGGGCCATAATGTTTCCCACATCATAGACACAAGACGGAAAGAGACAATATGCTTTGTGTGAAATATCAGAGGGAGGTTATACTTGCAGAGGCCAACTTCTCTTGAACATATCGGCGGCACAATGACGGATTTGGCAGTATTTGGGGTCAAATGATCAGAGGTCATGATGACAGGACAAGGAGCAGATGAATGGCTGAAATAGGATAACCCAAACCCATGAAGGCAAAAGTGAAACGAGATGAGATGTCCCCACCCAGACATGAATGCAAACAGTGCCATGTTCAAGAGCGACATACTGCCGATGACGACGATACGTTCCTTTATTTCCCCCACCATTTCTAGCGAGTACCGATTATTTTTGGATGACAACCTTGACGGGGATAGGCATATGCTTGAAGAGCGTCATTTCGACGGAGCCCGATGTCATTAAGTTTTAACGAGTCTGACAAAGGAAGAAATCAACATCTTTTCATGTTTAGAGACTTTGAAAAGACAACTGAAAAGAAAACTCTAGGGGGTGCTTTTTCATAAGGTTGTGTCTCTCGAGCCCGAAAAAGTATAAAATGATGCTCAAAAGAACCGCCCGATCATTACGACCGAGGAGTAATTTTCATAAGTAGTGATTTCGATCTGAAAAAGTAAAAAAGCGATTGAAATCACGTCGTTTTGTTTCCAGTAACGATCCTAAAACGACAAATGTCCGACAATCTTTTTGTTTTTACACGGTCAGAAAAGAGTTTAAAAGATGACCGCCTCTTATTTACGTTTAACGAGTCAAGAGGAATAACTCGGCAATCTTTTCATCTTTAAACGGTCAGAAAAGAGCTAAAAGCAGACCTCCATTTTTATTCTCTTTAGCAAGTCAAAAAGGGAAAAATACTCGGCAATCTCTTCATATTTTACGAGTCAGAAAAGAGCTTAAAGGTGACTCCGGTATGGGTTCATTTTTACACAAGCTTGAACCATGGAGAACTCTGCTTGGAATCGGTTTCATGTTTACATAAGCTTGAAACGAAAAACTATGCTTGTTATAAGTTCGCATGCCCCCAGCGTAATGACGCAAAACAAGGTA
>APFE030592331.1:35887-48286 GCA_000404065.3 Pinus taeda | reverse complement strand
GGAAAACAAAGGCTTATGAGCTATGTGATCTAAGCTCAACAAGACAAAAAGGAATTCAAAGGAGGAAGGCAAATCGCTTGGAACACAACCAAAACACTTCCAACAATCACCAAGCGAATGTGAAAACAAATTTGAAGTTGGCTGGTCAAACAAGAACACAAGATCCCAAACGGAAGGCTTGACACACACACGGCCACTAGATGCCCTAGGGTTTGAGTGTGAAATCAATGGAGAAAAGAAAACACCCGGAGGATAAGAGTTCAAAACCAGACAAGCAACGATCCAACACACTCCAGCAACTGTAAAAGTCGAGGAAAAATGCAAACCAAGCAGCGAAAGCAAGAAGGAAGGCTTTGCAAAACTGAAAAACAAGCAACAAACGAACCCTTGCGGAACAAGGCTTCGCAAGCAAGCATGTCAAAGCTCAGACAAAATAAAGCAAGTCATAAACCAAGTGGAAAGAGAAGGGGACAGTCAAACCAACAGGTTCAGGAGGCAAATTTGGACAAAAATGAATTCTACAGGATCAGCGTGGGCGACCCCTCAGCAACAAAGCGATGACAAGACAACGCGCGTAGCAACTTTGCGCTGTCAGTGCGGAAGGACATGGATAAAGGGCGTTGGCCCGAAAATAAGGTTAGCGCGACTGTTAAATGTACAAGCACGATGATAGGGAAATCAAAGAAACAGATGTGTGATGTCAGCGCGACTGTTCTGATATAAACCGCGCTGAGGCTAAAAATCAGGCAAAATAAGACCAAAAGCTCCCAGACCAAGGTAAAGGTTTTTAAAACAATTAAAGCATTCCCCAGAATAAGCCAGGAAATTAAAAAACAGAGAACTAATCCCCGATCTTTGACAAGAGAGTAATAATCAAACTCAAAAACAAGGATGAACAACAAAGACACAAGCAACGCTCCCTAGCGGAGTCGCCAAATTGTTGGAGAGGTAAATCCCCTCTAAGGATAAAGACAATCCCTACTAGCCCAGAACGGGTCTAGCAACAATGAATCAATGCTACTTTGCAAGTTCCTAGTTGCAATTAACAAGTGGGTAATGGACACCTACTTGGATTCCAGTGCTATGTTGACGAAGAGATGCCACTCTCACTCCTTCACTCCAGCCGATCACAATCCTCCACTATCCTCGTGGGCGAACACCTGCACAAGCAAAGAGAAGACAAACACAAGCGTAAAATCTACTAAAAACAACCATACATCAGTCAGAAAGGATGTAATTCACATTAATCATTCATAAGACAAATGAGAATGGAACCATAACAGTAGTCATCTATCTTTTATTAATCAGAAATAGAGTAAGGTACAACCAAAGTTCTGACGCTGAGTCCTTCTCTAGAGGGTCCAGCCAGCATGTCTCATCAGCATTCACCTTTGAAGGTAGATCTCCCAAGTCAAAGAGGTCTCTCTCTCACACAAGGCAACAAACTCATAACCTTCCTTAAGCTCTAAAGCAATCCTCACACACACACACCAAATGCCTACAAAGAGCAGCACTAATGCACTATGAATTCCTCTATGTCCAAGTCTATATGTTCCAAACTAGCTGCTCATGGCAATGGTGGAGGCTTATATAGGAGAAAGAGTCTCCATGAATACTGAAAGGATGAGCTTTCCGCCAAGAAAAGTGGGTGACCAGGCGAACAGACATGCCAGAGAAAGGATGCCGACCTTTACAAAGCTAACAGCCAAGTCTGGAGTCATCTGGAAGGCTCGCTGTTAGAACAAACTCGCCTAAACAGGATCAGCGCGGGTGCAAAACTGGGCTGGCACGCTGGCATCGCATCTCAATTACAGAAGAGGTCTGGTCAGTGCAAACTGATACAAGCGTAGGGCGCGCTGTTTATGAAATTCGACCAGCGCGGAAAACCCGTGTGCTTCCGCGCCGACAACGCACCAGTTACACTATCATCCGCCAGTCAGCGCGGTTATTTTAGGAGCAGTCACGATGATCCAATAAACTTAGGCAAAGAGGGCTTTTTGGCCATTTCAGAGAGCATGAGCATGATGGATGTGATTTAATGACACAGTAGGGAGACTGACAAGGTGACAGTGACATTTTACTGTGTAACAGGAACCCTTAGGTGAGAAACCTCACATATTTGAAGAACCTAAAATGGAAGAAGAAGAAGATGAACCCATTCCTACTAAGCCAATGGTTGAAAACCAAAATGAAAAAGGGAATAGAGAGAGAGTTGACAGTGCCTTCCCCATCAAGGAAGCTAATGGGGACACTAAGATGAAAAATATAAGCCCCTCTGCCCTACCTCATTTCCATGGCCTAATGACAGAGGACCCCGACAAATTCCTATTTGAGTTTGTTGTTATATATCAAACCTATGACTCTATATATGGTGACAAAAAGTTAAAACTATTTCCATCTACCCTCAAGGATGTAGCATTGCGCTAGTTCATAAGTTTACCTGCAAATAGCATCACAACATGGGCTCAGTTGCAGTAGGCCTTTAACAACAAATATCGAGACTACTATCAGTTAAGGGATACTAAAGAAGAAATTTTCAGGATGACCATAGGCCATGATGAATCCGTAGAAGACTACGAAGAAAGATTCCATGTCAGTTACAAAAGGGCTAGGTGCACACTTGACCCTGAGTCACTAAAGTTGGTCCTACTTAGGGTAATAAGAGAAGATCTTCTGGATACGTTACTTTTGTTAGCAGGAGAAGATATCTACCAATTACCCTATTAGGATATCAATACTATCTTCAGAAACCATTCTAGGGCAGCAAGGAAAAAGGGTAATGGGTAGTCAACCTATGGCCAATACTGTTGAAAATGGCAACAAGAAATAATAAAAATAGAAGTGTTAAAAATAGCAGTTTGGGTACCAGTGTTGGATTGAGCAACAGGGAATGAAAAATGGAAGTGCTAAAAATAGAATTGCTATTTTTAGAAGTTCAAGATGGATTCCTATTTTAGTCAGTCCCTCGACTAAAAATAGGAAGTAAAATTTGAATTTGATATTAACAATAGTTTGTAAATTAATTAATTAATTCATCTTGAGTTAATTAGTTAAGGAAAAACAAACTTGAAGTCTATGTGACGACATGTAACAGTTTATCTATTAATTGAGGAATTTATCCTTCAGTTAAATAGATAAGCATGAGTTGTATTATTGAGTTGTAATTAGTTGGCTTAGTTAACTGATTCAAGTCCAGCTAGATTAATTTAACCGTTTGTTTAAATTAATGTGAGTTCAGTTAGTTAATGCTTGCATGCATGTAACTGTTTCACTTTAGATAACTGAATATTATCTCATAAATAACTCATGCATGTAAGTTCGGAGAAAGACCCAGTTGAGATCAGAGGAGGGACAATGTACTATGAGTTGGATGGATTTTTCCTATAAAGGAAAATTATCCAAGCAGAAGGATTAAGGTTCCTTTAGGATTGGGCAGTTTTACAGGGTGTGAGATCAGTGTGAGAGATTAGTGTTACACTTGGTAACAGGAGGATCACCTAGGAAAAACTATGCAAGGAAATAGGAGGCTTGGAGGGAAGAGGAGAAGGCTTAGGAGAAGTCTTGATTGCCTATGAGCATCTAGGAGGATTGCAATAAGAGCTGGCTAGCTGTGAGAGCTAAGGCTTTGTGTAATCCTTATGTATTTCCACATTCATCTATGAGGATTGTTCTGAGAGTTAGCTAGCTATGTGAGAGCTAAGGCTTTGTATATTTCCACTTGTATGATAATACAGAGATGGGGTTTTAGGCTGGTGCTTTCCCTTGGTTATATCTTCTATGTTATGTGTGATTGATTTCTCCATATCAGCTATATGTGTTTTTATTGATGTTGCTCAAATTGATTAAGCTTCCATTGAATTGATTGTAGAATTAGATCAATTATTTTTCTTTAGTACATTGCATTATCAGGTGATATATAGGTGGGAAATTTCTACATGGTATTGAAGCAAAGGTGATCAAATGTTATAAATCTAATTTGAAAGTATAAGAAAATGCAAATAAACCTAAGAAAAACAATATTTGAATATAGATAAATGCTTCACTTTATTAATCAAACCCTTAAGGTAGGGCAACACCATACATTCACTCCTTAAGGAAGGAGAACACTCCACAAGCCATATGCATGTTTATACAATAATCCTTGACATCCCTTAATGTGGAGTCTCTAGCCTCTATATAGGCCTCAGAAATACAATACCATGGGTCATTACCATGGTTCCATTAATACCATATATGTAATACCATGGGCCCATTACATTATTACTAACTACTTGTGGTCCCTTATATGATATGGGTTAACCACCTTATTTATTACTATGGCCCATCCCATTATTACATTATTCCCTTGAGTACCTCCCTATGTACCCCATATTATCCCCCCTAGGTATATTACATTCCACCCCCCTTAACATGTTTCATCCCCGAAACATGGGAAGAACACAAATAATAAGATCTACTCAAAAGAGTAGTCCACTGGTACCATGCATGTGCATCTAGCCATCCAAGAGAAAGGTGAACCCTCGATCTCGCTGGTGTCTCACTCACTTGAGATGGAAGTTGACCTTGGTAGCTCTTCTTTTTTGATGTGTAGTAAGTTGATCTTCGCTCCTCTCTATCTGTCATGCGGGGGTTGTTGTCCTTGTGGCTAATTGCTTGCCATCTTGTTGGCTGTTTTCTTGCAGGGTGATGTGGGTGATGATATGTTGAAGTTTTATCCCACGGTGTCTTTTTCTTTAATTCACCCCTTACTGGAGCCTGAATATTATCTGGTGCATGTTGTGGTGCCTGTTGTGGTGTCTTATCTTCCAATATTACTTCAACCACTGAGCCCTCATATGATGTATCAACACCTATAACTTTTTTTGCTTCAACCTCGGTTTGTGTTTGATTGTCGATCATCAAAGGCTCATCATCTGATATGTTGGTGCCTAGAACATATTTTTCTTCAACCTATGTGGACTTTGCCTGTTTATTGATGGAAATATCCTGTAATGTAATTTTCTTCTCTTTATACCAGAGCTTCAGGAATTTCTTCTGCACATTAATATTTATAGTACCCACTGATTCCATCCAAGGGCATCCAAAAACAACATCCTCATTAGCCATATCTGAAGCATAAAAATTAGAATGCAATACATACTTGTCCATAGAAATCTTCAAAGCTTTATAAACTTGCACCTGTTCATTATTAACCTGTGTGTGCTCCATGTGTTTTGCTGGCACTTGTAATTTTTTTGTCAAATTGACATTTATGAATTTTTTGCTTACAACTCGGATTTATAGACAAAATTATTTTCTCCTTTTGAATCAATCCATGAACTTGCAATAAGGATATACCAGTAGGAAATAATCCCACATGTTTCTCCTTATCTTGTTTTCTAGCCTGAGACCATTTGTCTAAAAGGACTCTTTCAAATTCTGCATCTGAAAGTTTGGGCAACTGGTTGTAGTCAAGTGAGAAATAACATTTGGTAGCCTCATCTTTGAAACTAAGCCACACTAAATCCTTCCAATCTTTCCCATATGTGAACTTTCTTTGTTTTATGAATTTTTCAATAGTAGGACCATTATCTTTCCCCGTAAAATATAACATTTCCATGAAGAGGGTTTGAGAAAAATTCACTTGGCAAAATTTTGTAATGACCACAATTTCGTCAATATTTCTCATAATCTCTATTATGACCTATTTTCGGAAATGGAACAACCATTCCGCATCTTCCCATGTGGTAGAAATCCCGATCTAGGCACTAGAATTTCAGATCTGTGTTGCAACTCTCCCTCCGTCACCAAAAATTCTGAAAAAAGAGTTGATTTTAAATCAGCGATATCTCCCTCATTCGGACTCCAATTTGACTGATTTTTTTTTTTAAATTGGGTATGTTTTCACAAAGAATTCAGATCTACAAATTGATTTTGCAGATTTTTCCCGAAAACTTACAAATCTGCGCCGCAAACTCGCTGCCTCTAAAAAATATTTGCAACACCACTGATTTTTAGATCAACGATATCTCCTTCATTTGGACTCCGATTCAGGCAATTTTTTTTTTAAATCGGGTATTTTTTCACAAATAATCTATATTTACAATTATATTTTTCATATTTTGCTCTAAAATGTAAAGATCTGATCTGTGAACTCGTCGCCTTAGAAAGTTCTTGCAAAAAAATAAAAAAATTCTCCACTTTTGTCCAAGAAAGTGCTCTGATACCACTTGTTATAGATATGATGCCAATTTCTATAGCTCTGATACCACTTTTTATAAATCTGATCTAAAAGTATAAGAAAATGCAAAAACCCAAGAAAAACAAGATTTGAATAGAGATAAATGCTTCACTTTATTAATCAAACCCTTAAGGTAGGGCAACACCATACATTCACTCCTTAAGGAAGGAGAACACTCCACAAGCCATATGCCTGTTCATACAATAATCCTTGACCCCTCTCAATGTGGAGTCTCTAGCCTCTATATAGGCCTCATACATACAATACCATGGGTCATTACCATGGTTCCGTCAATACCATCTATCTAATACCATGGGCCCATTACATTATTACTAACTACTTATGGTCCCTTACATGATACGGGTTAACCACCTTATTTATTACTATGGCCCATCCCATTCTTACATTATTCCCTTGGGTACCTCCCTTTGTATCCCATATTATCCCCCTAGGTATATTACATCAAAGGAGAGAACCGTGTACTGAGAGGAGATTTCAAAGTTTTGATTTTTGGGCCGAGAGTTTTCATAGCAGATCTAAATGTTTCTATACAAAATTTTTGGAAACAAATAGAATATTTGGATTCACTATGAAAAAATACCCAAATTCAAACAAAAAATCAGTTGAATCGGAGTTCGGATGAGGGAGATATCGCTGATTTAAAATCAAATCTTTTTCTAGAAAATTTTGTGACGGCGTGAAATATGAAACAAATTGGTATGCTAGCCAAGAACCTCTATGCAGTTGAGGTACAAGATGCTTGCAAAGTCTAGAGGAGCAAGGCAAAGGTTAGATACTTTATGGTTGAGAGGGAGAGCAAATTACCTTTTGTTACACTAAAATTTGTCACCATGACTATCTGCAGTTAGTATGGCTCCATCAACAGTCATACTATTCTCCTTGTCAAGCCTTATACCTCTGCTCTCCATGTCAAACTTCAAGAAAGAGAGAAAGTCATTAAAAAACATGTTTATCTCTGGGTACGCAGGTTCCCTCTACCTTGCCTGCGTGTACGCATCCCAAGCTCATTGTACCTGTGTACTTGTACGCTCTGTAAGTCAGGGGATGGGTGCGTACTCCTGTAAAGGTCAAAAGGCGCGAGTTTCATCTTAAAAAAGTTACTTGTGGTCATTTCTAGAGCATTCTAGAAGATGTTTTGATGTGTATTGAGCGCCTCCAGATGGTTCATGCATCCCTATGAAAGAGGAACTTATCCCATCAAGAGAGGAGCTACCCCATCCAAAAGAGGGACTATCCCATTGATGTTGGACCTGATTAACTTCCTCTAGAACACTATAAATATAGGCATTGGGCCAGAGGAGGGGAGGTTGAAAGCTGAACATTCCAAAGGGTAGATGCTGCTGGAATTAGGACTTCCTTGTAGAAGCTTGTGATGAGAGATTACCATCCTTTCTTATTTCATTTGGAAGTGGGTGAGCTTATCAAAGTAAAGGAAAACTCTTGCTTGACCCTGGGAGGAACTTGCACAACACCAAGGCTCAGGTTGTAATGGTTTCTTTTGTTTCCTATTAATACAAATAAGTCCATTCTTCTCAACAATTTGTTATTATTGAGTTGTTTCATATACTCCTTGGTCTGTATGTTGAATATGTTTTATTTTATGAGATATTCAGGTGCTATTTAATCGTTTGATTGTTAGTGAATGCAGGTTTCGAAGTGAAGGAGGAGCTCCTCCGGATCGACGAGGCTGGACTACTACAACAGCGTTGGACTACAGGTAGGATCTAAACACTTGATTTCTTGTTATGGTAAATGCATATTTAGAGAAGGATTGTTCATAATTGTCTTGTTTGTCACTAGAAAGCCTTAAGCTTCTAGGGAGGTTGGTTTTGTCCGCAAAATTAACTCTTTCCGCCTGACAAATTGGCGACTCCACTGGGGACTCCATTGATGTCAATGATTTTTCCTTTGTGTGAAACTTTGATATGAGAAAAGTCATTTGTTTTCTGGTTTTTGGCTGTTTGACTGTGTATTTGGGTGGGCTAGCTTAGGGTTAGCTTAGATTTTAGTTTTTCTTGGTTTTTCCAGTAGTACGCACCCTTTGAGTTAAGCACAGTGCGTACCTGTATGCACTGCAGCTTTGTGCACAGAGCGGGCACGCACCTGTCTGAACAGGTCGCCTGCGTACCCTGTCAAAAATTGAGAAAATTGAAATTTTTCCATTTTTCCTCTTAGATTTTGTCTTTAATTAGTTTTTACTGCCTAGATCCACTAGTTACCTATCAGAGATCTTCACCTGAACTTGTTTCGTTAGCGTCAAGAGTTTTAGTGAAATTCATAGAAGTTCTAGCCCTAGGGTTTGATTTTTGCATTGGTCCTGTAGTGACTTTGACTTTAGAGGTTGTGAAACCTTGGATCTCCCTGGTTTTATCAGTCTTATTAGGAGTCGGACCTGCCATAGAGTCTACCTGTGTGAGCAACCTACCTTTGTGTTGTCTCTTTGCGGAATTTCGAAGAAACTTGTTGATTGAGTTGTGAATTTCATTCTTAAGAAAAAGAACAAAAGAGTTTGATTTTTGTTTTTCACTGGTTTATGATTCTGCATGAGCTGGTCCTTGGTATGATTGTTGCCGAGTAAAACAACCTGGAATCATCTTAGTAGGCTTTTGCCTCATTAGATTTGCTTTTAGGTAAATTTCCTTTTGATTTGCTTTTGAGTCAGTGTTTCATAGATTTTTATCAATTTTGAGATTTCTTTTTGTTAGAATAGTTTTATATGCTTTATTAAATAGGAAAAAATACAAAAACATCTCCTTTGAAAAGTTTTTTTTAAGTAGCATTTGAAGTCTTTTGAAAGAGAAAGGAATTTTGGTGCAAGTAATGAGTGGTCATGTGTTGTATGCTTGGAAAAGATAAAGAGATTGTTTCTTTGATTGTCTGTTAAGAAATTTGCTTTTATCAAAAGTTTGCATTCTCCAACTCTCTTAGCTAGAGAATTCATTGAAAAAAAAAAGTAGTGTAAATCATCCTAAGTGCATCTTTTTAGTGGATTTGAGTCGAGTCTACACACCATCAGTTTCATCTCCACTACCTTTTGTCTTAAAGAAAAGCCATAAAATCAACACTTAAAGTAAAATCAACTTAGAAATTTTTCTTTTACTAGGGCTCTGAAGCACCAATATAGATCAGGCTAGTGTCTTGGAGTAGGTGAGTAATTAACTCTCCAAGACTACAAAAACAAACAAGTAGCTTATCTTGTGATAGAATCCAGCTGTTACATTTATACTCTGGGAAAGCTCCTCTTAAAGGAGAAGCACGAGCTCGTGTCCGAACCAGTGAGGGGATCAATCCTCCGTCGTTGGGAACGAAGCCAGCCACGCACGTATTACAAACTGTAAACCTCAGATTAAGCGTTGTCGAGGAGCCTGGGGTCACTTATCGGTAAACCTTGGATTATTGTCAAGGAGCCGGTAAGGGGATTGAGCTTGATACTCTGCCCTTGCGTGCTGTCGGATTGTAGATTGTTCCCCCAGGTGTATTTGTTGCTGTTGGTGACCTTAGTGACCATTATCTTAGGATTCTACCCAAGGTGACGGTGGAGGGAAGATCCCACTGTACCTGGAGTAAACGTCGGCTAGACTCACTTGGATTTTCTGGGGGGTTCACTTCACTCGAGACGGTTAAAGTGGAGGAACTTGGTCCATTCTATTAATTAAGCAGGTTGCCGGGGTAACTGTTCCACCCGCCATTTCTGTACTGAATCCTACGAGGTTGGATTTCATCACCAACTAGTGTTTTTGGTCCGGAGAGCTTACTGTTTGTGTATGGTTTGACGCCCTAGATTCTTTAGGCGTGTGTTTCAAATTTGATTGGTTATTTAGCGACTTTAGGTGGTTTGCTTTAAGATTTTACTTTGTTTTCGTGTGCAGTAGTTAAAAGTTTTTAGCTATGGCTGAATCACCGAGACGGTCCCATAGACTTCGGGGCGAGTCACCTGAGGTTGTTACCATGGCCGATTTGTTGAGGAGATCCCGTAGATTACCGGGTGAACCTCCTGAAGACGTCCCGGGTCATTACGAAGGTTTGAAAATCCTTGTAACTCCTCCTAGTGGCAGTAGAGTAGGTTCACCTGAAGAAGGAGAATCTTAATTGGTAGTCCACCCCGATTACCAAAGTCTAGAAATAGGTTATAATCCTGAAGCTGTTGCGGTTTCCGAGCTTGCTCGTAGTGTTTCATCTACTAGTGATATAGGCGAAGAACCTCAAATATCTGAACCTGTTACTCCAACTTCTAGTGTTCCTGATTCACCTAGGGTAGAACGAGTCATCACTGAAAATCTTCCTTCTGGTTTGATTGCTATTGAAGAACTTGCTCCAGAAGAAGAAATAAGCATTTCTTACCTTGAAGATCTACCTACTATTGATCTAAGAGAGCGTGAATCCATATTTTACAGTCCTCCTAGAAGTAATACTTGGTATCTTTCGTTAACAAACTATTTAGACAACTCAGGGTTAAGTTTTTCTCCACCTCGTATTCCTTTTCCACCCGGAGGTTTTACTACTCCTGTATATATGTCTAGTCTGTCATCTCCGGAATCCTATTTATACGGCGGTCTGTTTGTTCCTGTTGGGTATCAGTCCATTTCTGGTACTTTTTCAGGAGCATCTCCTCGTCCTATCGAAAAAAAGTTGTTATCTGGAATTAGTGGTCAGTTGAGTGCAGAAGAAATTCTGATGATGTCAGGTCAACCTCAAGGCAGTCAGTTACCGCCTGGGGGGAAACCTCAAGGTACTCAATATGCGCCTGGGGGGAAACCTCAAGGTACTCAATATCTGCCTGGGGGGCAACTCAAAGGTACTCAATTTGCACCTGGGGGCCAACCTCAAGGACAGTACATACCTACGGGACAGTACATTCCTCAAGGTCAACCTCAGACCCAATATGTACCCCAAGGTCAACCCCACTACCAGTATGTACCCCAAGGTCAACCTTCACATTAGTATGCTCCCCAAAATCAATATCCTTACGTACCTCAAGGTCAACCCTAGTACCAGTATGTGCCTCAGGGTTATCAACCCCAATGTCAATATCAACTGCAAGGTTATCAACCACCTTCTGGTCAACCGTATTATCAATCTTACCCTCAACCCGGGTATGGTCCTCCATATCCTCAAGGTCAATACACCAGAACGAATTTGGTGTGGGATCCTTCTCAAAATCAATAGGTTTTGCAACCGAATGTGCAGTCGTCATCCCAACTTGGACAGGCCGCTGGTCCATCTCAGCAACCCGTCCAGTCTACGGCTCAAACTTCTGCACCTTCTGTAGTTTCTCAGGCTAGGCCTAGTACACCTCGTACTCTGCCTCAAAAGTCTGCTACAACTACTGCAACATCTTCGCCATCTACCCAACCTTATTCTAGAGTATCAGCAGCTCCGGTTTCTACTGCTCCTGCATCTGTTCCTCAGACTTCTTTACCTCAGTCTGAATCTACGGTCCAGATGCCTGTAGGAAGTACGGTTGTTACTTTTCAACCTCAATTTGTTCAACCTCCGTACCAGGGACAGTACCAACCTCAATATGGTCCTGCTGTGCAACAACCAACCTACCAGTATCAACCGTATCCTGGGTACACTTATCAGCAACCTCAACAACCCCAGTACGGTCTGGTTAATACTGGTTTTCTGGGAGGATACAATATCCCGAAAGCGATTCCTATTCCAAGTTATCCTGGATATCCTCCTCCTGGGGCTGGTTTAGTGACCCCGAGTTTTAGAGATCCGAACAGGCAATTACCGTTTATCGCAACTTTGGATTTACCAGACTTGTTGCGCCTAACGAACGATCCAATCAATTATCTTCCGTTTTGGCTGCCAATGCCGAATAAGTTGCCCAGTGACATACCCAAGTTCGAAGGTAAGTCTGGAGAGGACCGGTCGAATCATGTGATGACGTACCACCTCTGGTGTGCCTCAAATTCTATCTTGAATGATTCGATCCACTTGCGTCTTTTCTAGCGTACACTCATTGGTCTCGCGGCCAAGTGGTACATTGAGTTACCACGGGCCTCTTTTTACAATTTTAGCCAGTTAGCTACATCATTCTTAACTCACTTTCAGTTGCCGGTCAGATACGATAATGGCACGGAGTTACTAACTTCACTAAAACAATCGACGTCCATGTATATTTCCAATCATATTCATGAATGGAGACGTCG